>LN483732.1:0-131784 GCA_900002565.1 Culicoides sonorensis
CCTCATAAAAGTTTATTTTAGAAGTTAATAACTTCTTGAGGACAAGGCACACTTTTTATGATTTTTTTTATATTTTTTTTTTTAATATAATACCTTATTAATTTCTAGCATAAATATGTTTTGAACCAGTTTTCCATCACAATCCAAAAAAAAGAGAAATAGGCGGTAGATATCTTCACGGGTATCACTTATAGGCTATTAAAAAAAAACTTACCATAAAATTTAGATAGAAGATTTACCATATTTACACGGTCTTCATACCGGTGCTTTAGGCATGATAGGAATTTAAGAGCTACAGTGCAGCCGTTTCATATCATTTTATTTGGAACGGTTTCTTAGATGTCTACATGAAATATTACTAAAAATAAATTAAATCTTATTGTTATTGTTAAATTCTTTTATTGCTACAGTTATTTGATTTTAAGAGGTGCTTCTTAATCGACTTTTTTGAGGAGAAGCTTTTTTCACACAAATGACATATGAACTTATGACCAACTTCTAAATGGCTAATCAATTCATTTTCTAATTTAAACATTTTTGTACAATAAAGCTTTGTACATACAAATGGCTTAAGCTTATGATTTTTCAAATGTCTTTCATAAGAAGTTTCATGCTTTAAAATTCGGTTGCATATTTTACATTCGAATTTTGATTTTTTTTGATGAACATACTTTAAATGTTTATTCAAAGATTTTTTGGTTGAAAATTTGCTATCACATTTATTGCATTTATGATCCCGTTGTTTTAAATGAATACTAATGATATGACTTCTTAATTCATGTGGAAGTCCAAATTTTTTGCCACACATATCACAAGAATATTTTTTTTGTTTATTGTGAATATATTTAATATGGTTTAAAAGATTATTCGTACTAAAAATTTTGTCACAAATATGGCATTTTGATTTTTGCTGTAAATGAACAGCTAGGATATGTCTTCGTAAATCACTTTTAGTTGTATATTTATTTTCACATATATCGCATTTAAATTTTGGCGATTCGTGAAATTTTATATGCTGTCTATACGTCATACTGCTGAAGAAAATTTTAGGACAAAAATGACACTGAAGTTTCTCATGTTTCTTTTTGATGTGATCTTCCAAATTTTCTTTCATAAAATATTTTGTACAATAACGACAACGAATTGAGTCTGGATCGTTTCTATAGCTCTCAGCAAGATGATTGTTAATCATGTGTTGTTCAATTAGTGACTTAGCAGAAAATATTTTCTTGCATATTTCACACGAGTAAGGTTTGATATTTAAATGGATCGTATTGATGTGCTTTTTAAGGTTATTTGGATGAAACAGTTTCCCACAAATTTTACAGCTTTCTCGAATTTTCAAATGAATTCTTGAAATATGGCCTTTCAAATCGGATATATGGTAGAATTTTGTCTCACATACATCACAGGAATGTTTTTTTTCATAATGAGTTTTTTCATGCAATTTAAGTAAGGCGGTACTAAAGTAAAATCTATCACATAGTTTACAATCGTAACTCAATTTCAAATGTATGCTCTTTATGTGACTTTTCAGACCAGGTTTTGACGTATAAACTTTTTGACAAAAATCACAAATAAATTTTTTAGAATCTTCCTTTACATTTTCTATTTTCTCGGCTTTATCCACAGAAACACCACTTGAAGGGCCATTGATTTGCGGATTATGGACTTTTTTTAACTTTTTTCGGCTCCTCTGATTTTGGTTCATGTTCTCTTCAACTCTTTCAAACAACTACTGATTTCCAACTGATTTTGTAATGAAACATAATGAAATGTTGCTTAACTTCAGGTATAATTTTTTAAGTACCATACTTGCAAAGACAATGCCAGTGCAATAACATTAAGACAAAAGATCATTTTCGTTATTTGTTACATTTATCATATTCAGGTACTAAATTTACGTAATGTTACGAGAATTGAAGTCAGAATAAACAATAAAAATTTAAATCAAATTATAGAATCCAGTTTATACATCTGGTTGGTTCGGAAATTCCTGATATTTCATTAGTTTTGGGACGGTCAGTTTTAATGGAAAAAATCAGTTTTTTGAGGGCAAAAAGTTTAAATCATGCACAATTCATTTTTTTACATAACACTTTATGAATTTCTAGTATAATGATGTTTTTTTACTAAAAATGACCATGACTAGGATATTCTCAAGTGTGAAAACGCAACTAAACCTTTGTCGCAATCAAATTATTATCTCGGATCGACGAATTGAAAACAAATCGTAATTTATCTCCATTTTTTTAAATTCGTTATCTTAAGTACCAAGATATTTTTTAAAAAATTATTTTTAAAAGAAACGGACAATGCCAATAATTTTAATATTTTTCCACTGTAAGCAGCAAATATTTCATAAAATAAACAAACTTTAGAATGAAATTACATATCAATTTAAAAAAATCTATAAAAACTTCAAATTGCCACCCACACAATATTCTTTCTTTAAAAAAAATGATGTAAACTTTTATCAATTTACTTGATCCTCTTTCTTCGTTCTAACTTTATTCTAACTTTAAGAGAAAATAAATAATCCAACAAAAAGAACTTTTTTACTTTATTTATATGTTACGAGAAAATTTACGTTTACAAATGTGTTATTTTTTTCTTCTTTGTAACAGCAATAACAAAGAAAATTTAACACAGGAAATTCATACTTTTATTTATTTTTTTTAACCCAAGTACAATTCAAAATATATTATGATAAAAAAACAAAAAAAAAACCAAATGAACCATAAAATACAGATTTCGATACTTGAGGTTACTGTTTAAATAAAAATAATTACAAATATTACTTTTAAAATCCCTTCTGTCATTACATTACATTTAAAATAGTGGTTGAAAAGTATATAATAATCAAAAAGTTGAATAACATCTCATAAACACAAAGGAAAATATATAATAATAATAATAATAAAAGAAAATGCATGACTTTTCTTTTGTGTGTATTGCACATGAAATATAATCACTTAACAAAAAAAAAATGATGAAATGAAAAAATGAAAATAAAAGTTGAAGAAGCAAAAAAAATATAGCAGTGAATAAAGATACACTTCAAATTTATGTTCATAAAACATTAACTGTTGCTGTTCTTAATATTACATATATATTTTTTTTAAGATAAAGAGGGAAAAAATAATGTTTTCATTTTATTTTTTTTTTTTTTAAAGTAATGTAATAAAAAAATATTATTTTCTGCAAACGAAGAAAAATTATGATAAGGAGTTGACTTGCATAAATAATAGTATTAGACTGTTGATGTATGCATGGAAAAATATTATGATTTATTTCATAGTATAAAGATGTCGTTATGAGACGAAACAACAAATCATTTTTCATGTGTGATGATAAAAGCTTTGATCCCAATTAATGTTTGAACATAAAAAAATATCTTATGACAGTTTATTAAGATCAAGACGTTGATATGATTCTCGAGTGATTTCTTGCCTCCTTTTATTTAATGTTAATTGAAAAGCAATATTTTATGTTATTATCCCATGAAACAAATATGAAAGTATAACCACAAAGGATGAAAATATCTGCATTAAATGACACATATAATATTTTAAAGCACGTAATTTGTGTGTGTGTGTGTGATATTTCATAAACATTTCATTTATTAACAAGGAGCATATCATGATATATAACGTAATGCATGATGAATTGAGTTGCTGGAAGCTTAACATCAAAATCTGAATAGGTACACAATTGAATGAATTTCATTTATCATGCTGACTATTTTTAATTTCATTTTAAAAGGAAAATATACTCACAAAAGTTTTCATTAAAACCTGCTTGCACAAAAGGTGAATTTTATGCTTTTGTTTTTAATTAAATTTATTATTTTTATTTTTCATTCAATTTTAATTTAATATTTCATGTTTTACATTTTTTTCTTTGCATTGGCATATCATTCATTGAATTTGTATTATTTTGTATATTAATTTAAATTTCTAACAATTTTTTGTCGTTCATATTTTGTTACATAGTTTTTTTTTGATCAAGTATTTCAATGCAAAAATTCAAAATTGAAAAGTTTTAAATTAATAATACATTTCAATTTTGATAGCCTCATTTTACATTTCATAGTTGATCATTTGGAAAATACCATAGATAAAATTTCTAGTTATTTACATTTTTCTCGTTTATTTTATTTCATTTCAGTTTATTTTTTACATCATATAACAATCAAATACAAGAAGGAATTTATGCAATGATGCCAGATTCAAATATCGACAGTTGTTATACCATTTATTATTATATTTACAATTAATTTTACATATAAGGGGATAATTATTTACATTGAATATTTATCTTCGAAGTTATTAGCATTTTATATGGTTTATTTTGAATTTTAGTATTCTAGAAAATTCATAAAATAAATACCTGAAATGGTGCGCTGTAGAAATTTTATTGTCAGAATTGCAATACGTATGTCTTCGGGTCATATTAAAGAAAGGTTTCTGCTTATTACGAAAAAAATTTTCATTGCAATTTTGAAAAATTCAAACAAAACCAGCATTCTTACAGCTGACTGTTCTTACTATCATCTTAAATCTCTCAATATCACCATCAATTACTCTAGAAGCGTCAATTAGAAAAATTTTTCTTTCTATTATGTAATTTATTTGGATGCTACTCTTAATATTAAATGTATTTTAAAGAATATTAGAATATTATTTCTGAAATCGTAAAGTAACAATGGAAATAAATAGCAAATTTGAAAAAAAAATTAATGTTACCTATCAGAATAACACAACTGTCAGTACTGAGATAAATCAAGACCGAGATTTACAAAAACAAGAGGCGAAAGTAGTCTTAATGCAGCTGATCATGATGTGATAACTCTTCATTTAATAACATGTATATCTATTGAGCTATTCGGTAAAGAGATCAACACACAGTTTCACTTAAATTTCTGTGCTTCTGAAGTTATATAATGTTAAATCAGTAATTTTCAGAAAAAGATGGTAAACCTAATCATTGCCAGCCTCAGTTGAAATGCATTTTTTGTCGAATCGATGCAGATTTTATATCAGTTGTTAAACTCCTCCATATGGATCAGTAATAAATTCAGCTGAGCACTTTATGGCTTCGTGTAATATTTCACTAAATGGTGCATCAGCGAACATGAATCATCATAAACACAATGGAAAAATGAACAGATTTAAGAGCCACACACAAATTGGCTAATGAGTGTTCAAGTACAGCAAGAATTATTCGTAAAGATCGTATCGGTAGACTAGTATACGGAGGAAATCGTGAAGTTTCTTCAGATAAAAAAAGAACAGAAAGTTCTAACATACTTTGACTAAAACAGCAGAAAAGCGAGTCCATAAATCAAAAATTTAGGAACGATCGCGAAAGAATTAAACATCAAATTTCAATTGAATTTTTTTAATAATAGTATTACTCTCAGTTAAAATGGAATTTTTAGTCGAATCAGATGCACATTTCATATCAATTGTTAGAACCCATCCATATTTGTGAGTCATAAATCCAGCTGAGCACTTTATGGCTTCATGTAATATATCACAAAATGGTGTATCATTAATGGCTCAAGAATACGGCACTTAAAAGAAAAACGTAAACAATTCATTCACCAAAACACAATGGAATAATTCACGGAAAATATATTGATTATAAAAAATTGACTAGAAAATATTCGAGACAACAAGAATTATTCTAAGAAATCTATTTCCTTCCTTCTCCTACGTAAAAGAGCCATATCATAAAAATATTCTCATAGGACGAATGCTATTTCCTATTTTCAGGTATTCTTTCTACGCAGAGTTGAAGTTGGAAGATTTCTTTTAATTTGTTGCCTATGTTGAAATGAAAAAGTTTATTTCAATCATTAACCTGCGCTAAAATGTTGCCATGTATCGTTTTATTGTTTTCCCAGAACAATTAATGTCAATAAAAATCAACAGCGCACCTCTAAAAACCAAACAATCATATTTAAGTTACTACTAAGTCTAAATATTGCATTTTAGAATCATTATTTAATTTAAATCATATAATTAATATAATTTTTTTCCCTATAATAGTAAAAAATCTAACTAATTTATCACATTTATTTTTTGATCATTTGAGAAAGAAGATTTGATCATAGATAGAATGTAGTTAATTTGTAACACTTATAGATAGTTTTTTCTTCTTTTTTTAGCTATCAACAATTTAACATTGAGAATAAATATTTCTAGTTCTCTTACTTTAAACATAATTTTATTTAATTTCCAATTATTACTATTTTTTTTATTAATTTCCTTTTTATATAATTCACACGTTACCGAACTTCTGGAAAATTGTACATGTTTTCCTTACTTAAAACTATTTCTAATTTTAATTTTGAAAATAAAACGACAATTCGAAGCCTTTAAAATTAAACGTTTCCATTTTAATTTGATTATGATTATTAAAATATATCTTTAAATATTTCACAGTTTTAACTTTACGATGAGCTCAACTAAGAAATGACTTTCATGATTGAGTGTGTCGATAAAATTTTAGACTTACATTTAATTTTTTGTTTGAATTTGTATTGACCTCCAAATTTGAAGACATGAATTTTTTTTCTCATTACTGGTCTTTATGAATTTAAGGACCACCAATTTAGTTCGAAATTTGAAGAATCAACTAATAAAATTTCCATTTCTTTGTCGAACACACGTTTCATTTACGTTATTAGCAACCTTATCCATATCTTCAGAAGACTGTTTATTATTTTTGTAAACTTCACTACACGCTGTTATATTACTACTTACATTATTGATAGAGGTTGATGAAACCATTGTGTTATTATTTGAATTATTTGGATTTCTTGTCGGATCAGGTCCCGTAGATACTGCGATTGGGGGTAAGGATGATTGATCAGCATACGGGATATTATTTAAATTTGTTAAACTACCACTTTTTTGACCGTTATACACGAAATCCGTTACTGTGATGGTTTGAGTTCCGGTGTCTACGTATTTAGTATTTGCGTTTTCTTTTAACGTTTACAAAAAAACAAATTGAAATTCCTGTAATATAGAAATTTAATAAAATTCATACCTGAATTTTTCTTTAGATCCATAGATGCTGATTTGACTTTTTCATTTTGACAACAAGTAGCTGCGGTTAACATGACCGGTCCCATCATACTACCATCATTACCTGACTTATTAAATGTTGTCAAACGTACTGGCATCATACTTTGTCTAACATTTCTCTCCGGTCGTATCAAAATAATATATAATTTAGGTGTGAAAAGACATGCTAACGTGACTGTAGCTGACAAACTAATTGTAACAGACATAGAAGTTATTCTCAAATACAAATGTTGGGCTGTGGCAAAATACAACGGTACAAAAGCCAACCATATTATACATGTGGTGTACATTGTGAAACCTGCAAAAAGTTTAGATTGTAATTTAATCAAAGTGAAACAATAACTTCTACTTAATTGAATTAATTGAAAAATTTTCTGTTTTTGCGTTGAATGAATGGTGTTATTTTATTCTGGATAACACTCAATTTAAGCACAATACCTACCTATGTGTTTTGATTCATTGAATGATTCAGGGATTTTACGTGTTAATATTGCATAAATTGTACAAATAATAATCAAAAATATTGGATAAAAGAACGCAATCATATATGAAGCATCCATATATGAATTGCAAACTAATAGGTTTTGTTCTCTTGTCGGGTAATGATGCACTGCATGTGCTGGTGATATAAGCATCCATATTCCATTTATTAAAATCTGTACATGATCGGAAAATGAAAAATAAAAGAAAATTACATGTTAAAAGAACAAAAATGAATGTGGGTGAATTAAATTACTTGCACAAACACGAGAACACTGCAAATACATAATTGTGACCTTGGACTAATGAGAGATGGTCTTTTGGCCGTTTGTTTAGCTGCTTTGAAAATTCGTGCAATGCGATTTGTTTTTGTAAATAATGCACCATAAACAATTGTAAAGCAAAGTCCAGCTGAAAACCTAAAATGAAAAATAAATAATTACTTCCATTGAATTTAATTAACAAAACATATCTTATTTTTGTTTCAATTAACCCATTGAATTCCGTTGAGTCGAAAACAGATTCAATTCTCTTTTTTTTTAAAGGGAATGAGAATCAAATATCCAATAAATCAAACTCATGAATCATGATCAACAAAAAATTTCTTCTGTAACATGAAAAGTCTTAATCACTGTTGACTTTGGGCATTTCATTAGTATAACTTTGTGTTTTCATATATATTTAGCATTTACACATTTTCAGGATGTATTATTATTATTTATTTTAGCTGTTATTGTACATTGTTGCTCAATAAATGAAAAAAATACGTGTACCGAATTGATAATCACAAAAATACACAGATTCAAGATTATTTCGGGGAAAATTCTGTTCAAAGAATACGCAAAATTTATGCGATTTCTAATGATTTTACCTTCATAGCAGCAGCAACACATAAAATGAAATTTTGGATTCGAGCAGAATAAGAAGAAGACGAAGAGGGATGATATGTATAAATTTTGTAACATGAATTTCCTGCTTAAAATGATATCCTTCCGCTTTGATTTATATTTTAACAATACGCAAAGTGGGTATAAAATCAAAATCAACAATTTAGTAATATGAATATATTGATCATTTCACAGCCAAAAAAATACCGAACAAAATATCTTAAATTCATTTGTATCATGTTTTTGGTTTTTAGCTATTGTAGTTATTTTTTTATTGGAAAATTAAAATGTGTGTTTATCTAAACAAAAAAAAATTATTTGGGACCAACACAAAGACGAACAATGGCATGTTGCATTTATGGCTTTGAATACGTGTGGTTTTGCTGAAAAATTTGAACTTTGTTTTGTAATTTCTCTTGATTTCTTGTTAAATTTGATGGAAACCAAAATTATAACACATAACTTTTGTACAATTAATTTATCAAAAGGGATTTAATTAACACATTCAAGGGTCAAGGAAAATAAATTATTTGTAATATTTTGGATAAGGTTTTTTTGTTGTCCTATACACAATTAAATCTGATGATCAATTATGAAAAATATTTGCTAATTAAAAAAGGAAAAAAAAAATATTCATGATGTATGAAAATAAGGTTAAATAGGATTAAGCAATAATTTTACAAAAAATAAGAGAAAAATAATTAATTGCTTCTCTTGGAATTCAGCATTATGGATCTTCATAACGAGGCAGGCATTGGGAAGCTGGCCTGTAATCCGTTTTATAACGTATTTTTTATGGAACAGAACGAATTTGATGGCATTTTCTAAAATGGCCGCTGTATTTTCTATAATCGTGGAAAATCACGGAAATCGTGGAATTTTCCGAAATCCTAAAAACAACGGAACAAAGCGAAATTTTCCAATATGGCCAAATGGCCAAAAATGCGCTCGTACATATCGTTCAAGATGACGTTTAATTTCTTTACGATAATCCGGCTGATTTTTTATAAAATTTCTGATGTTCTCTGTCTCAAAATCTTTAGCGGAAATGGACACCGTTTTTTTTTGGATATTTTGTTTGAATTAATTTGACATTGTAAACGTCTGATATGACAAGTAAAATTATTTCATCGCTTTAATCATGCCTGTTTTATGAAAATTTCAATTTAATACTCAAACAACGATCATCTATTCAAAAGTTTAATTTAAATTCTTTTGAAATCGCATTTCTGTTCAATAAAATCTCATTTTTGTTTATTTACGATGCTCTGTTTAATATTTGACCGTATTAAACATGCCAAAAATTTTATTGTTATTAAAATATGAGTAAGTAGCAATAATATGACATCAAAAAACAGTTTTATTACCTTTGAACACTGCACACAATGTCTGTTGGCCGGAATACAAGACTAAATGTAATCAGATAACACATCAAAATACCTGCTAACAAGACATAGCTCAATTCTCG
The DNA here is from genome assembly GCA_900002565.1 of Culicoides sonorensis. Classification (NCBI taxonomy): domain Eukaryota; kingdom Metazoa; phylum Arthropoda; class Insecta; order Diptera; family Ceratopogonidae; genus Culicoides; species Culicoides sonorensis. The sequence goes on from LN483732.1 coordinate 9,936, forward strand.
GCCAGAAGCACGCACCACAGGTGTCTCATTATTCCTTTATTTAATTAAATTAGAAAATATGTGTTAGTAAAACGTGTAGCAAATTAATCTTTTTATATACAATAAAAGAAAATGCAATAAAACATTGAACTTACTTGATAAAAACACCAGTAACAAATAACGTGATTAAAATGCCTGTTGCACTGAAGGACATTGCACCAATAGCCCAAATCGACTGGGGACGCATATAAACTTCCGGAATTGGATCACAATACTCTTTAAGGGCATCTGGTAACGTTCCCATTGGACATGTAAAACACTGAGTCTCGTCTTTTTGGTTTACAATCTGAAATGTAAAAAAAAATGAAATGTAAAGATGACAAAAATTAATTTTGTATAATCTTAACAAAAAACACAAATTGATTTCCATACTTGAAGTCATAAAGATCAGCTTAAGTGATTTTCAATGAAATTGAATTGAATCATTGTCATTGACATTTGAATAATCCAACATACACACACACACACACACACATAAATAGCTAATATTATTCATTTTATGTAAATTTAATTCAACGCAATTGAAATACAATGATACAATTTTTTATTCATATCAAATGTATTGAAAATCTAATCAAAGTTATATTCTGATAAATTGATATAATTTTTAATTCTATTTGTAATAATATTAAATTATATATTTTTAGATGAATCACAAGAAATGATTTAATAATTTTGAATGCATGAAATAATTTTGTGCAAATTTGTGTTGCTTCATGAACCACATAATTGATATTAAGATGGTTCGGTGAAGATTTGTGTGTGTTTGTAACATCATATCAAAGTGGTTTTTTCAAAAATTACCTGATACTGAGTACAATTGAAGCAGTGCCAACAACAGATTTCTCCTTCAACGTATTTCTTGGCTTGTCCTCTGCTGCATGGCAGACTACACACGGATTGTGGTGGAATTGGATGATCTATTTTAAACTGAACTTCTACGAAATGAAATAAAATATTTAATTTCTTGAAATCGCTGTACAATTAATTTGAATAAATAAATTAAAATAAAAATAGAAATGGTGAGGAAAATGAAAATGAAAATGAGAGGGAAAAAAAAGATTGTTATCCAACAGAAAATTTGTCTTACCATTTGTGTCAAGGAATAACGAGCCATCATTATATTCACCAACCTTAACCCAATCATATTTGCCAGGACGTATTTGTTTGAAATGAATTATATTATATCTGGCAGGTCCATCACCATTTATATCAAAACGAAAATCATCTCCTGTCAGACCTTTTTTTTTGTAGTTGTTTGTTGTTGATAATAATAAAGAAAAAAATTTACAAAAATAATTTATATTTCAATATGAAAAGAAAAAATTTGTAAGGAATTTTATGGAAATGTTTACATAAAGTTGTAATTGAATATTTAATTACAGAATATTTAAAAGTTACCTTCAAATTTTACTTTTTTCAAGTATTTTAATAAATCAGATCCTTTTGTTGGCTTCATTGCATCACAAAGACCGGGTTTTCCGCCACACAAATCACGATGCATGTCTCTGAGAGTAGAAAAATAAAATGATTGATTTAAATCTTTTGGAATTAAAAAAGAGCATTTCCAGTGCATTTCTCGTCGATTTGAAAAACATAAATGGTCGACTTCTACCCCAAATGGAGAAAATTTTCGAAATAGTGCACTCTCAACCCAAAACCGCATTCCCACTGGTGCCCCACTGGTTTTCGGTTGAGGGTGTGGAATTTTATAAGACCACGAAAAATGATAGAAATCGCAGTAATTTGCAAAAACACAGAAAACCGTGGAATTGTTCAGAAACCGCAGAAATGTCTAAAATAAAGTAAAACAGTGGATTTTCTACACTGTTTGTTGAAAGCGCCCCGCAAACCATCCCGCATTATATGCATAGACTAAAAGAGTGCCCATAATGTTTGAAATTTTTATCCAAATTAACAGGAACTGCGTTAAAAATTGCATTCATCAAACACACTGTAAGCGTCAAAACAAAGATCTCCGTCTGCGGACTAAGTCAATTTGTGCTGCCGGGCTCGTAATACTTCTGAAAATCATCCAAAAGCCATAATTCAACATTTTTTTTTCATTATCTTATAACAATACGCCAACTACGATCACAATTTTAGATTCACGTATTGTATTTTTTTCATAATAAAATCATGTCAACATGCATAAAAATACTTACTTCAAGGCATACGCAAATGCCATAACAGCATCACTGACAAATTGTAATTGTGCCTCAAAATCAGTTGTATTTTTAGTCAATTTTTCTTTTGTTGTACACATTTTCTTATATTTTTCATTATACGGAGTTAATGAACTGTTTGGGTAACGACATTGAAAATGATCTTCCCAAAATTCTGTAACATACATCAAAAAGTAAAACAAAAAAAAAATTATTTCATATATGAATGATATAAAAATAAATATTTATAGACGCATATCAAACTTACCAACAAACCATGGATTTCTTCGATTATTTTCCACATTTAAGTTGAGAAAATATTCCTCAAATCCTTTAACAGGATTTGCTTGTGGTTGTACAGATAACGTCCCTTCGACCTTTTGTGTCACGTTGTCAATGTTGCAATGATATGAGCAAGAGGAAAAAGATGAAATAAAATAAATGGTAATATAAGTAAGTAAAAAATCGCTGATAAAGAATAGATTTAAAAAAAAAAACTTGTACATTGGATATGGAGAACGGTAATGGTGCTATAAAAGGCATTAGGTTGGAATAATTTCATACTATGATTACAATATGGTTTCGTCTTAAATGTATGTGTGTGTGTGTGTTATATAACCTATTCGCTTACAATGATATTATCGGATTGATGAAGAGAGAAATGCTGGAATTTATTGGCCTTACATGAGCGATTCTTGGATGTGAAAATGTATTTATGGTTTTAAATTATAAATTTCATTGATTTCACTTGAATGACTCATAATAAATGAAATCAAGTGTTATTGAATAAATACCAGATGAAGGTCATACAAAAAATTATTTCTCCCCCGAATTAATAATACTAAAAAAAAACATATTTTGCAATATATACCGTAATTATAATTTACCCAGAAAATGTGATTAACTGTTCGTTTTCAATTGAGTGAGCAAATCAATAAAAAATTAATGTATTTTTAGCGTTTTAGAGAGACATTGAATGTGTTTACCTCTGGTTCATTTCCATCAGATACCAAATTGCGTGCACTCCATCCATCAGAGCCAATCCATGAAAATGTCCTTGATGCATTTGCACGTCGCACAGCTCGCATTACACCAGCCACTTCTTGATCTGAACCAAAAATGATACATCCTATAACAGAAAAAAAATCAATTTAATAGATTAAATCTGAAATTTAGTTTGCATCGATATTTGTATATTTATATATTGAAAATAAACCCTTTTTCCATTAAATTGAGAAGAAAAAAACATTTTAATATGTTCCAATAACATTTTACTTCGCACATCCTCATATAAAAATAAACAGTGAACATAATCATCTTACCTCTTGCTCTTGTTTTTGTTAGTAACTTTTGAACAATATTATCATAAGCAATTTCCTCTGCAACACCAGAATCTTTTACTAATTTCTCCTTTATTGCAATACAAATTCCACGTTTTGATAACAACTCTTCTAATTCCTCGAATGCCTTTTTTTGTGTTAAAAAAAATATTTGTAATAAAATGAAAATTTGTGTTATTATTTTGTATAGATACAATATTTGTAATAAAAATAATATTAATTTAATGAAATTTTAAGGAGGAAATACTCTGATATAAGCACATTAGCAGTCTGTTCTGTGAAACAGTGTTGTATTGGATGACCATTTATTACGTATGGGCCGAGGGAGTGCCTAAGCGAAACTGTTCAGAAACATTTCAGACTTTACGTGGTCGGATAATGGATCGATTGCATAAAAACGAACCTGAGGGTGCTACATAGTGCCTATTGACTGCAACTTTTAGATCATTGAGCATGGTTATGCCGTCCGTCCGTCAATTTTAACATGGCGGAGCATTATAAAGTTGAATTTTCCAATAGCGAATAAAACTGTGTATCGCCAATAAACCAAAGGTCGCAAAAAAAATCATGTAACACTAAAAACGTCATGGATTAAGTCATAAGTAGTGGGTCGCGGGCCGGATTCCGACTCATCCAAAACGACCGACAAACCCAACATGAGCGTTTTTTTCAAAATGGCCGACTGACACAAAATGGACAATTTTTAATAGTGGTGAATTCAACAAATAGAAATGCGCTCATAAATATTTTTCACGATTACGTTCTACATTTTTTGTATCAATATTGCCATTAAATAGATGGCAATCTCCATGATCAACCTAGTTCCCGTGCCTGACATGGGCAATCGGGAATATTTGTATGGACGTGGATCAATTAAATTTTTATAAGAAAGATTTAAAATCACTTAAATAAAAATTAATGGGCCTTTAATTGTCTAATAAAATAAGTGAAACGACACTAATGCGTCAAATTTCAAGTCTTCGAGTGAACTTTCTTCCTAAAAACATTTTCAATTTCATATTTTTACATTAAAAATGCAATTTAAAAGAAACATGCTAAGTAATACTTTTATTTCTAATGCTATTTACTTTTAAATTGCCTTTTACTCAATTTACCTTAATGCCGTAGTTACTTTCCTCGTAAATAATTGAAATGTAGTTCCATTTTAAAAGCACGACAATGTCAACCATTGCTTTAACTTGGTAATGATCAGATGGTATCGTTCTTGTAAAATACTCAAAACGTTGTTTGTTACTCAATTCTGGGCTTGTAGAGAAAAATGAAACCTAAAATTCAATAAGAAAATTCTTTGAAAGGTAAATCTTGTATTGAAACAAAAAAAAAATACTTTAAATATGAATAAAAAGAAAAGAAAACTGATATTGATACATTTATTTTTTTTAAGGTCTTATCTCACATATGTATAAAAAAAAGCTTTCAAAAGAAAAGATAAATATAAAACAAAATTTCAATAGGATTTGCATACATTATGATGATACCCTTCTCATTTCGAAATATTGTTAGTGGCAATTGACCATCACACATACAAACAGACACAGAAAAAGAAATATTTATTATCGTCTAAATAAAGGAGAAAAAAAACCAATTTCGTTTCTGTGCTTTTAACAAATAATAAGAGTCATATCAAGAAAATTCATCATTTATATCGATATCAAAATGAAAATCCCACTTCTGAAAAGGATATAACAAACTGATAAAATCAGCACTTTAACTAAGTTTACTTGTATTTTTATCATGCAAAATGTGACCATATGTATCAATAAAAAAATAATATAAATAAAGAAAAAGAAACTTTTATTTTGTTCAAAGTCAGAAACAAAAAAAAAGAATAATAAAAGATAAATTCATATTAATTTGACAATATTTTGTTCGTTTTTATGCCTCATTTTTTTGTGTTTGAATGTAAAACAAATTTTTAAATAAAATTTATGAGTCATAAATTCACACTCCAGATGGCGCTTTGTCCCATACACAAAGCGCACCGTCATAATAGTGGTCAAATCATAAATTAAATTCATTGTATTTTATTACAGTAACGTATTGTGCAAAACTATTGCTAACATTTGAGTTTGATCCATAATTTAATTTTAAATTTGTACATTATATTTTTTTTTGAATGGAAAAAAGGATAGTATTGTTCAAAAGTCAATTTAATTTTCCTAATATAATTTGTTGTTTCTTTTCAACTTGTGTCGTTTTTCTCCATTTTTTTGTTAGTATTCGAATCATGTTCATTTGTTTGAAAACTTTACATTTTTATTTTACAAAAAAAAAATATAATAATAGTAAACTGTTATTTTATTTTATTAAAAAAAAAATTTGTTTCAATTTAAGTAGGCACATACGTGATACAAATAAATAAATAATAAAAAATTATGAAATATGAAAAATAAAATTCATCTGATTATTTTCCATTTTCCGAGTTTAAAATCAAATTTGATAGAACAAAAAAAATAATGTTTTTTTTTCATTACAATGGAAAATGTGGTTTAGCAAACAGTTTGTAATTCAAGACATGAATCGTTATCTCGTTAGTCTAAAAATTGAATTACACACATACAACAGGGAAACAAATGATTTTGATACATATAAGTTATTCATTACAAATATTCGTTTTGAATTTATTATGATATAATTGAGTCAATTATGTGAAATTCAATTAATATGTTGAAATATGAAACGTAAATAAGAAATTTGTGTATTGTTTTTGTATTTTTGGTATTTAGGGAAGTGGGGCTAATTCGAACACGTGTATTATTAAGAGTCTGTAAAGCTGTACATAAGAGGTAAATTCAAATAAACTATGACTACTGGATGGTTCAAAAAGTGCATTTCAATGGAACTCGATTTATTGATTTATCACTTTGCTAAGACTACTCAATTAATTGGCTGAGACTTTCAAAAAATCGACCATGTTCGAAAATTTTCAATACGACCGTCATTTTGAAAGATCCTGTATGTGAGCACTTATGTATATATGGAAAATAATTCAACAAATTAGCAAAACATTCTGGAAGCGCTGGATTTCTGAATATTTACCCGAACTTACAAGACGAGCCAAGTAGCAAACCAAAACACCACCACTTCAAATAGATGACATTGTTATAATAGTTGATCCAAACTCAGCAAAAAATAGTTGGTCAAAGTTCGTGTCGTAGAAGTTAATCCCAGCAGTGATGGCTCTGTTCGGTAAGTAAAGGTAAGAATCATGCAAGGGTACCTGATAAGACCTGCTTCTAAACTAGCTAAGTTAGATTTGGTATCTGGGGAGTCTTCGTAGCTCGCTTAGCACGACTATTGGGGTCACGATTGGGGTGGAGAACGTCATACAAATTCTAACTGATTGAATAATTAAAAATACCGTACCATAAAATCATATATTCAGCAATAATCACGCCATGAATGATCATCCCAATTTTTGACAGCAAGAGGAACAACAAAAAAAAGGAAACGTGTAAATGGTGGCATGTGCAAAATATTGTTTTAAGTTAAAATAATTGTTAAAATTAAAAATTAATAGTGTGAAGAGCCTGGAGAACATGTCAAAAATAAGAAAACATAGTGCGGCTAGAGTAGGAAAGAAATTCCCCGTGAATTATAACAAAAAAAAAATCATAACGAAGTTAGATTTATTGGAACGAGATATTTATTAGTTAGGAGATACCGCTAGAAAAAGGATTAAGTTCAAATGTGAAAAATTGCAGTTGTTTGGGACTTCCCTGCAATTTCTTGAAAACGTGATAATTATAAATCTATTTTAACGGTTTTTACACCATTTTCGCGTTCTAGAGCTCAAACCCAGAGCCTATTGTTATAATTTTATGAGCTCTTTTTTCAAAAAAAAAAAAGCTCGGTCTGATAGCCCATTTTGACATTTTCGATGGCGAAGTAACGACAGGCAACTCGTCTTTAATAGCGCATTTTTCTAATGAAATCCACTTAAAATTATTTTTAAAAAATTTCATAATTTTCCATTGAATCCAAGCTCGTCATTTCGAAATTAGGTAATATTTTTAATGAGCTCAGTCCCATCAAAATTTATCTTTTTTAATTGTCAAATGATAAGACTTTCAAACTTACTACAAATGAGTGAGTTGTTCGATTACATAAACATTGAATTGCCATTTAATATTACAATTTATCACATATCATTATTTATCCCTCAAAGCAGTGTCAATTTTATATCATTTTTTAATTGAAAAATTTTCCACAAACAAAAAAATGACAAATTTAGCGGAAATAATATTTAACATGTAATTAAATGAAATTAATATCGCAATCATTAACATTTAAAAAAATTTTAACAGTTGTCAATTAATTATAAAATATGAATAAAAATATTTGTCAATAACAATAAAATGCATAATTAATTTTTAATACCCATATTTTCACAATTAGCTATTTAAAAAAAAAGTGTGCGGTAAAATGGGTATTCAAATGCTTAATTACCTGTGGAATTCTGAAAAGTCGCAACAAATTGGCTACTTGTATTGATGTGACAGATGATGCTGCACCAACAACACCCGAAATTACTTTTCGTACAACTGTTTTATTACAATGGTATTCAGTGTCATCAATATTGCTGATTGATCCTGAAAAACAAAACAAAAATTTAAATTAAAATTTCAATTTCGTTTAGAGAACAATAGAATTATTGTGGTTTCATTAAAATGCTATTACAATTTTTTTCATATCAGTGATATAAATTTTTGTAGAAATTTTAAATTTTTCATTAAAAAAAATGAATGTATAAAAAGTTAATTGGACATTTATATGTTTTTCCTATCGCTAGTTAATGGTTTGTTAAATATGTAAAAAAAAATATCCTGCCATGAAACGCGTTCATGAGACAAAAATAAAAACAGATAAAATAATGCTTAACTTCCTAAGAACGGAAAAACCATGGTTATTTTTTATCATTATATTGTTTGCGAGAAATACCAGCCAAGTAATTTTAAACTTTAAATGTAGTAACAACAATTTTTATATGGCTCCCTGTGGTTTTCAAACAATTTATGTTTACACAAGCAAAAAAAACATTGTGCAACTTTCAGAATGAATTTTTGTCTCTGAGTTTTTATTTTTCAACAATTTTTTTTTATCTAAGTCAATTTAAAAGTCGTTGTAATGTTCCAAAGGTGTAAAAAGGTGAGCACACACAAGTAAAAAAATTTAAAATAATAAAATTTAATATAATAAAGTGAGTAAAGATAAAGTTTTACTTATACTTATTTAAGATGACATGCAATAATATCATTTCTTATGAGAATTTATTTCACAATATTTTTTTATTATTTTTATTTAAGGATTTAGATAAGAATTAACTTTAGTTTTTTATGAGTACAGTAAATAATTGAATAATTTGTTTCAATGAAGGCAATGAAATGTGGCCTATTGTGAATGAGCCATAAAAACATAAATATAGTACTTTCCATTCAATGTCTCTCTTTTAAGTACTTGATTTAATTCGATATAATTGAACAATGAACATTCTTTTTGAAATAAACAAAAAAAAAGGTATTAAAACAAAAAAAGCATAAGACAGAAAAAGGTACAATTTGAATAATTTCAAGTCATAAATTCCAATCAAGTGATTGTTGATCGCCTTCGATAACGATCAACTCGGGATTACTTTTAACTTTGCTGGGACGTTGAATTTGTTGAAATTAAAAATATACTTCCTATTCCGTGTAAATGTGACTATGACATAGAATAATTTGATAATGATTTTCGATTTTAAATTCAATTTTTATTTTCTTAATGAAAATATGGCGCTTTTGGGTGGTGTTTGGTGTCGGTTACATGAAAAAATTTTATTTGAAAGAAATATAAATGGCATTGAAATAAAATTTGATAAGAATCAGTGCCAGTCACGTATAAAAATGTAGAAATTGAAATGACGCGAGCTCCTTGGAAGCCTTGAATTGACTCCTGAGGCAGAAAATTATGGAGTCAATTTTCATTCATTTTGTAATTTCGTTGTCAGGACTTTCAGGAGAAATAAAAGCAACAGAATTCGTTTCTCCCATGGAATGTACTTTAATTTCCTAGGAGAAAAAATTTCTCACATTTTGCTCCTTCCTGCCAAAACGAAATTGGCCCACTTTTGCGACTCTCATTTCAACTTGGACGAATTACTCCAAAAATTCAGTAAAATCATGGATTTCAACAGTCACAAGAATGCACTTATACTTACATTTAAAATACATTTTTACTCATAATCTTTCAAGCAAAAAGGATATTTATAAGAAAATTGATGTGCTGGATATTTGTTTATTGAAATTGACACACAAAATAAGATGAATTGCTTCTTTTTTTTGTTTATAAGTCCATTTTATAAATTATTTTCTTACTAAATTCCACTTTTATTATGCGAAGTTATTGTTTATTTATTACATGAGTCATGATGAATAAGAGAACGGATAGAAACTGTCTGATGATGAAAGGAGAAGTGAAAGAAAAAAAACAGATAATAGCCTTGAAGACACCCTTAGATGCTGTATGAATTTTAATAAGTGTCAATTATAATGTTATGTGTGTGTATGTAAAAATGTGTAACTTTGTTCAATAATAAAAAAGATAAGCATTTTATTTTTTGTGTGTGTATGTGGGTGTGTGTGTGATACAGTCATGAAAATATGTTGGTTTAATGAAATTAAATGGGAAAAAAATAATAAAAGTTTTTCCCAAACTAAGAATTAACAAAGTTTTCTTTATTAACACTGATTACTTTGGCAGTTTTCTCTTTTTGTTGTAAATCTTGTCTATTGGTTCTTCATTAGAATTAACTTGTTGTGATAAAATCTGTAGATTTTCTTACAATAAAAACCCGAAAGTTATTATTTCTGTTTATAACGTACTTTCAGAGAAAATAAAACGTTTTTTTTTTGTTTCAATTTTTTTTATATAAAATCATGTAATTATCGTCTCATTTTTGTATAGCTACATTTTTTGACGGTCAATCACCGGTATCTTGTATCTTTTTTTGTTGTTGTTATTTTATTCAATGATTCAATAAACAATATTGTTACGTGATATACAATCTCATATCGTTATGCGTGTCTATAACAGTGATGATATACATACATGCCATTGGAATTGAATGGTAATGAAAGCGAGAGGAAGAAATTTTATATATGATAATTTTTTTGTGTTTTTTTTTTAATAAAATAAATAATAATCTTATAAAATGTTATTATGTAAAAAAAAAAAGATAATTGTTTAAATTGTTTAAATTGATTAACTCAGAAAATTAACATATATTCATAATATTTAAATAAAAAGTAATGAATGATAATTTTATTTTGTTTTGAATAAAAAAAAATCATTAAATTTTGACAAGAAAGTTAAAATAAAATAAAGGCAAGTGAGTATTTTTTTTCATGTGTTTCGTCCTATTAAAATTAGAGTTTTCCAGGTTGTCGTAAAACAATTTTTCGTCTTAATGCAGCAAGGCCATGTACTTTTGGAGGTGGTGTAGCTTCAGTGACAGGTTCTTCTTTGACTTCTTCTGTTACTGCTTCATCATTTTCTGTGTCTTCTTGTTCCTCGACAACTGGTTTTTCGTCAGCAACAGTGGATGGCTCAGCAGTTGTTGATGCAAGACGACTCTTGAGTAGTGGATTAACACGACGATTTATTTGTACAGGATTTGTACGTGATGGTTTTTCGTTAGATGGTGCAATTGTGATACGTGGACGACTTTTCAATTTATTTACACCACTTTCAGATGGTTTTGCGTTTTCACCCTCACCTTGTTCTTTGAGTTTTTCATCATGTTTCTCTTGTGCTTCTTTTGCCTCTTGTTGTTTCTTCACCAAAAGTGGATTTCTTCGTCCAAGACCAAGACGTGGATTCAATCGACTTTGTGTTGGAGTTGCAGCAGGTTTAGTTTCTTCTTGCTCTGTCTGTTCTTGAGTTGCTTCTTGTGTGACTGCTTGTGAAGTTGTAGTAGCTTCAACAGCAACTGATGCCGCAGATGATGATCGTCCAATTCCACGTCCACGACTAGCAAAAGTAGGTCTTGGACGATTGACAAGTGTACTACGAACAGGAGTAGCAGCGGGTGTTTCTTCGTTGGCTTCTTTTTGTTCAGGTTTTTCAGTTGTGGATCTTGTAAGTGCAGGTTTCAAATTAAAACGATTACGTGTTCGTCCAAGTTGTTTTGGTTGACTTTCCACTTCAGCTTCTTTCTTAACAGTTGTTTCTGTTTCCTTTGCTACAGTTGGTTTTGTATTACGAGATGATGGTGCTTTGTTGAATCGACCACGTGGTTTGTATGATCCACCATTATCGGATGATGATGCTGGTGCTTGAGTTGTTGTTGTTGTCGTTGCAGATTTTGAGTTGTAATTTTGATGAGATGTTGCTGTATTACGTCCACGATTTCTAAGAGCTAAGCTGTTGCGACTAAATGGTCCTTTAACTTCCGGAGCAGGTGTAGTTGTTGTTGTTGTAGTCGTAGTAGTAGTTGTGGTGGTAGTAGTTGGAGTTGTTGTGGTTCTCTCAGTGGTTGTTGTTCGAGTAGTTGTTGGTTTTTGTGTAACAACAGTAGTTTCTTCTGGTTCTTCTGTAATAGTACTACTTTCAAGAGCAATAACTTCATTTTCAGAATTTAAATTTTCATTTGCTAATATGGCATATAGATCCATTGCTGATTTATGCATAATAAAGTCACGTGTTGTTGTATCGGGAGATTTTGTTGTTTTTTCTTCGGCCTCAGTTGTGCTCTTTGATTCAACTACATCAGATTTACTTACTTCCGATTCAAAAGCACGAGTAGTTGATTTTTTATCATTTGTATTGAAACTATGGCTGTCAACGAGTTCGAGACTTGGTCTTTTAACGTGATGCTTACGATCGGTATTAGCTTCAGTTGTTGTAACTTGTTGAGTATTGGATCTTGCATTGTCACGAGGAGGGAAACGAGTGTAAATTGGTTGTGCCTCATCATCAACCGGGACTTTTTGAATATCATTTGCTTTAGTATCAACATTTGATGATTTTCTGCTGTTACTATTGTTAGTATTTTTCTTTGTAGGTTTAGTCACTTCTTTTTCATCTACAACTTCATCATCGTCACCTTCAGCCTCATCTTCATAATAGTAATAATATTCATATTCATACTCTTTTCCATTTTCTGCTTTTTTTGTAACAATTCTTGATTTAGCTTTATTCTCAGAGCCAGCTTCAAGTAAATTAATATCATTTATGTTAATAGCATTAGCTGGAGTTGTAGCAACAAGTGATTGTTCAGCCTCTGCTTCTTCATCACCATGATGACTATCAATAATGTTCCTGATATTTTCACCGATCATTTCACCCAAAGCTGAATCAATTTGAGGCTTTAGGTATTTAGATGCGGAACTATCGCGGGGAAATGGCACTCCGTTAAAATTAATGGCATGTGAAGTTCGAAAGCTACTATCTCGTTCCTCCTCATCCTCAAGAGGCTCCTCAACAGGTGCTGGCTCTATTATATCAATTTTTTTATTATGACTTTCTGAACTATTACTAACGCTAAAGCTAACATGCTGTACTACACTTTGATCATCACATAATATGCTACCAATCAAAAAATAATTGATGAGTAATATGCAAATCTTCATTTTGATTATCTACTTAAATTTTTTTTTGTTCGATTTAAATTTTATTTTTTAATAATTATGTCAATTTATAACTTTCACTCTTAAGTCATTTATTCCAAAATTTTATCTGATGATGGTATTTTTATTGCTTATTACTATTCATAAGTTATGTAATTTTGGATTCCTATTTATTTTATTTGCTTATCTTCTTTTTTTTTGATTTATGATAATATAAGCAATTTATATAAAAATTTTTGTGTTTCAAGTTTTAAGAAATTATTTAAATAGTCAATCACAGATTTTTATATAATTTTTTTAAAATTTAAGTTTTAATCATTCAATCGAATTTTAATTAATTTTTTTTGTTATTAATATTTTAATTTAAATTAAAAACAAAAAAATAAAATATTTTCCGGGCCAGAGCTGAACTTGCTTACTCGACGACGGAGATAGTACAACTAATTGACTTTCACTTTTAATATTGACCTGAACACAAAAATATTGCTGAAATGAACTAAAACCACATAATACTAACACCAAGAAAGAGATACAAATGAAGCAACAATAAGCCGCATACAGCGAAAATGTTTTTAAAAACCAGATTTTTGTGCATGTCATTACATTACATTACATTATTATTATTACTCTGTGTATCGGTGTAGCTGCATTTTACATGTGACTGTATAAGTTAAATGATTAACTTCAAAAAGATTTGCTAATAATAATGAATAATGTTTTATGAATTGTAAGAACGTACGTACAAGAAGTTTTTATTTTTATTGTAATTCAATTTTATATGCAGACAATAAATGTATCAATAATTTTCTTTGTTCAAGTCAAAAAAAAATTTACAGTTGAAATAAAAAATTCTAATCCAGTAACAAATTGAGAAGAATGATTTACAATGTCATCCGTGACTTTAATTCTTAAAATTTATTTCGGCTCGTAAATATCAGACATGTAAAAAAATATTTCCTTTCACTTTTTAAATTTTATTTTTCGTTAAAAATTAACTTTAAAACTATGAACAGTAGCTTCACACCACTTATATGTACAAATAAAATAACAATAAACAGAAAATTATGCATGCACCAGACATATTTCAAGCAAGTTACATATGTTTTCTGATTGTTCAGTATTTTGCATTGATTTGTAACATTATTATTTCAGTTTATGTAGAGCGAAACAAAAGAAAATAATCAATATTTTTAACATTCAAACAAGGTAAATTATTATTATTTTTATTAAAAATGTGAATAATACTCAAAAATATTAAAAATTTTATAAGATATTACTTTTTAATATAAAAAAAAGCTAATTAGTTTCTTGATTATGTTTGAAAGAATGCTTACAATTGAAATACTTTTACAGCACCTGTTACTATCTATTAATCATTTAAAGTGAATTAAATTCTACTGTGTAATCGTGATTCGTGAAGTTTGATTGAGTCTTATTAATTTTATTTATTTTTTTTTTCTTGTTGATATAATTACTTGAACCACACCTTAGTGTGAATGTTAGTGGTGAAATAAATAACTGTTACAGTTATAGTTGATTATTAAAATAATGTAATTAGGGGTGTCTGGTAAAGGATTGGATTCAGATTCATATGATGGCTATTTAAGTCTGTCCATACCTTTAACAGAGACCCTTAGTTTTTATCCTGTCATCCCAAGCAGTTGCCATCTTTATTTAAACTTCAACTCAAAATGAGTTGCCGGAAAGAAGTCCACTAGACCTGGTTCAGTTCAGGAAAGCTGCTGAATTGTTCGACTGTATTTTGACTCTGACTTGGACGAACTTTTTGACTTTGACTCTGACTTCTGAATTCTTCGACTGGACGAACTTTTTGACTTTGACTTCTGAATTCTTCAACTAGACTTTGACTCTGACTTGGACGAACTTTTTGACTTTGACTTCTCAATTGTTGTCTACTCTTTTGTGTTCTATATTGGCCGAGGCTTCTCTCGAGTTCCTCTTCAGAACGTTTGATATTTGAATGTATGTTCAGTAAACTCCATGCAACTTCATACCCCTAATACTTCTTTTAGATTCATATAAATATTAAAAAGAATGAATCACCATAAGATTTCATTATATGACATTTTTCAAAAGTGAATTGTGAAATAAAAATAAATAATATAGCATCAATTTCATGTGGTAATATCATGAACTTTTGAACTATATATTTGATTTTTTTTTTTCTTTCATTATAATAATGATAGATTTCTTCACAAATAGAGGCATGATAAAAGGTAGGGCAAATTGAACAAGGCGAGAAGAAATCTTCAATAACAATGCATTTCAAATACATGTTATGGCATTTAGTAATATTCGCACAACAATTGTTCATAGAAAAGTTTAGTCTACACCTTGTTGACATTTCAAAATAATTGGGCACAGTAACAACAACAACAACAATAATAATAATAACAAATAGATGTTTGTGAAAATAACACAAAAAGAGAGAAAAATAACAACTTATTGAATACGTTTAAATATTTCGCAAGAAATTTACCACCAATTGCTCTATCAAGGTAACACCGACCACAATTACAAATTATGACTTCATTTAAAAAAAAAAAAAATTATGCACATAATTCATGAAATTTAAAATTAAAAGATGGGAACAAAACAAATCATCTAACGTCATACTTGATTGTGTCATAGTGCGGTGATGTACTAGTTTTAATTTTAATGTTTCTTTACATTTTTAAGGTGGATTAGTAAGAGTGTTTGAAGAAAAAAAATAACAAAATAAATCAATAATTATTTCAAGTATTTCATTTTTCACCTTGGGCATTCTCATTGCCACCAACCAGTATAAAGTTTAAATTCATTGAAAGATTGAAGCATGTCTGAACACTCTTTTACATTTAATACAGGATAATTACACATTTTATTAAAATTAAAAAGAAAAAGAAACAAAATACCACAAAATGATTACTCAACGTTTACGCTGAAATTTATGTGAGAGGTTAAGAATAAACTTCCACAAAGTTTTTTTTTCTTAAGCATATGTGTGTTTGTATGTTTATTTTAAAGTAAAATTTCAGTTGTTATACTTGAAATTATTTGCGCATAAATGTAACATTGACGACAACATGTGGTAGTTAAACAACTTATTAGTGTTATTATATGTCGTACATAAATAGCTGTTATTATATTGTTACTTGTCTTGCATTTATATGTATATAAACACATTTTGACGCCATGCCATTGTAAAATTCTATATAAACACACTTTTAACAAAATCACATTTTTTTATATATTCACGCTATTCAATTTATTCATTTTGTTATTTGACAATGTGATATTGTGTTGGTTATGGTGCACATGTGACACACACAGTATATTTAAATTGCATTTCGAGACAATCATGATGAATTCTTTGAAAAATAAAAATAAAGTGAATAAGACTTCCTTGGAGATATACAATTCATTTTGTATATCAATGCAATTTCTTGAAAATGCACAACAAGAATAAAGTGAACAAGCTATTTAGATAAAATTGAAATTCATAGAACCAAGTCTTTCTAAATCAAAGTTCCTTATTTGAATATCAACATTTTCTTTGAGATTTTCAATTTCTTTTAATGTAAATTTTCTTTATAACAGTGATATAACTTTATCAAAATGATTTTCATAAGTCAAGATAAAATATTTTGACACCTACTTTCATATGCATTATCTTTTTTTTTTATTTTTTATGTAATTACAGCTAAAATAAGAAAACACAAACAAAGGCTATAGCAGAAGTTTTATCATGTTCATTAAATCCGTGCAACATAGATTTGTTCGATTCGCGCTTCGAGGATTAAGATGGTCTATTCCGTATGATCTTGCTCCTCCATACGAACATAGGCTGTGGCTTCTTGGTCAGAATACTCTGACTGGCAGACGTGGAGCAGCTGATTTCTCATTTTTTCTGAAACTGCTTGACGGATCTCTTAACACCCCTCAGTTACTTGATATGGTCGAATTTAATCATAATCCCTCCCCAAGCAGACGTAGACTGCTATTATCAATAGTTACTCATCGTGCTACTCACGGTGACAATGATTCTATGACCAGGATGCAATTGACTTTTAATCAACTAAGAGATATAGGCTTGTCAAATAAATCATTACGGACGAAGTGACACGAACTTCTAAACATGAGACGTCTAGGAATGGTTAGAATTAAGTAATGATTATACTAATTTAAGTCTGTACCTGAAAAGATAAGGGTTTTTTCAGTCTTTGTTAAAATTCTTTCCTTAGAAATAATACTGTCTAAAAGACAGAATGTAAAAGAACATACCAAATTTGATGTCATACTTTCATAATCATGCCTTTGGTAATGATGAAACCATATTCAGAGGTTGCTTAAAGTTTATCTTGCACATATTTGCTTTAAAATTTCATAAAATACATCATCTACAATTTTTACTTAAATCTTTATCATACCGTTCAACAATAAAATTTTATATGAAGCTCTTCAAATCACCTCTTGCATTATGGATTCTAATGAAAATAAAAATCGTTTATGAAACCATAACAAAAAACTGTTTGTGTAAAACCACATTTACTCGTCATGCATCATGGCAAAATAATTTAAAATGAAAAGCAAATAATAATAAAATCAAAATTCTAACAACAAACGGTGATAAACCTGTGGCGACATTCCCACAAAATTTATTGAATTCACATTCGATATAACACACAAAAATCTCTTTTTATGCCAATAAATGCATTTTATCAAGCAATACAAAATGAATTTTTTTTTTATCATTTAACACATTTGACATCTGTTTAATTTAAAAATGTATATGGAAAGTGGATGAACTTGAACAATTTTTTTTCCATTATAAAATATCAATTTGATTAATCTGATGTTTGACTATGTATTTTTTTTCCAATTTTATCACATAGTAACTAAATAGACAACTATGTAAAACCATGTATTGATTGTTAATTAATTTATTTATTCAATAGTTTAATAACACGTAAAAAGCATGATAAATTCCACTCTCACTATATTTGACTTGCAAAGTATGGCACGTTATGATGATCACTAATGAATTTTAATAGAGTATTTTTATTTTAATATTATTAAATATCTTTTTTTTTTCTTCAGTGATATTAAAATTAAAGGTAAAAATTTTTAGTTTTACAAAAATTTGAATAAATTAAATTAATTAAAATATTTCAATGAGACTATAAAATTTGGGTGGCAACATGAAAAAAAAAATCATTTGAAATTTCTTGTTATAAAATCAATGTTATACTTATGAAAATGGATTTCTATTGTACAAATAAAACAAATAAACAGAAGGAAGAACAAACAATGATCAATCAATGTATTTAAACATTAAAGTTTATCTGCAAATAAGTGCTCGGAGCAATAAAACACAAATTGCAGTAAAATAAAGTTTGCCAGACTACTGAAGTGAAATGCAAACCATTAATTGGACTTTAACTAAGATTTTCATTTGATTTACAGTTCAATAAATTTGAATTGTGAAATTGATCAAATTATGTGAAGATTTTCATTAAAATTTCTTGGAAATTTATTAAATTATTTTGTAACAAAACCATAAAAACTTGCATCTGGTTCTTCCTTTAACATGATATTTATGAAATTCTTCGTTATCGATATTGGTATTCAATTTCATGGAACAAAACAAATTAAATTTTCTATATGTCTGGTTCATAATCGAATAGGATAGGATAGGATAGGATAGGATAGGATAGGATAGGATAGGATAGGATAGGATAGGATAGGATAGGATAGGATAGGATAGGATAGAATAGGCAATCTGGCTTCAACGAATTATTATTTCAACTGGTTGAAACTTTTTACCAAGTCGTTGAAATTAAAAATAGTTTCTAACACCCTTAATTTTTCTCGACAGTAGTGAAGTATAATTACACTATCAGTAATTAGTATTCTATGTTAATTGTAAAACCATGATAAAAAAAATAAAATTATACGATAATAATCTTTGCAACAAACGTCAAAGTAACTTTTCAAACTAAAACAAACTCGTGCATGGTCTAAACTTTTTTTCTTCATTGTATTTTATGTCGATGTTGTTGTTTTTATGCTAACTATCGTATATCCAGATTATCTACTTTGCATTAAACTTTCCTACCTTCTCCTTCGTCAGACACGTAAACAACTCATTTTAGTCAATGTTGACTTTTCAAACTTAATTATATTATTGTACGTGTGACACGTGAGAATGTGAGTGTAAAATTAACTCAAAAGGTAAAAATTGCAACTTTGCAATAACTTCATGTCAACAGAAAAATAATCGAAAAACTGTAAAATCGTCGTTAGAATTTTATTTTACACTTGATGTTTTTTTTTATAATTATCAAAGGATTCATTGACACAAACACACACAAATTGCTATTTTTAAAACACATTAGACTTTTATTCATTTACTTGTGAATTTGTTTCATTAATGGAATATTTTTGTATGTCAATCAAAAATGGTATTGCTCAAACATCCTCAAAAATAAATGTATATAAATTTATTTAAAAATAAAATGTTGAGTACACAGCTTTTTCTTTTCTTGTTCACATAAAACAAATATTGAAATAACAGATGTGTTAATACTCTTTGACGGATAATATCAAATACAATTTCAAATCACATTAAGGATTTCATCAATATTTTTTTTTCTTTTTTTTTGATACCAAACCTTTTTTTTCTTAGGGATTATAATATTGATATAAAATTAAAATCAAAAAAAAAAGATAAAGTAACCTGTCAAAAGAAGACGTATTACAGGGAGAAGGTAGAAAAGAAGTAAAAATAAATATTTTGGTTTTTTTGATATATTGAGCAAATTTCAGGGAAAATTCTCTTTTTTCATCACATTTTTTGATTACCTGAAATTTGACAAACATTGAACGGTTCTTTTCATCTTGTAATTATTAACCAAACCATGAAATCATTTGAATTTGACTTCATCAACAGTTTATCAAACAAAACAAAATACATTTAATCAACTTTTTGATCGATATGCGAATTAAAATATAAAAGATGAATAAGAGAATTTGAGTTTATAGGCCAAATAATTTGGGCCATAAAAATACTCCCAATTTTTCTCTGATCATCGCATATTCAGATAAAAATCCGAATAATAAAAAGAAACAATGTCTAAATCACTTCAAATGCCGCAAGCAACAAAAAAAGAAAAAAAAATAAGAAACAAATCTAAAAAAAATTTACATTTTTTGACTTATAAACCAAGATATTGATGACAATGCATATATATGAAAAAAAATTGGTGTGAATACATTATTTGCCACTTTTTTTGCACGTTTTTGTGTGGTTTATTTTTCTATTATTTTTTCGTGGTTTTGCAAAAAATAACAAAGAAAAGGCAGAATAACAACCTAACACTGAATTGGGAGTGTAGTACTATCACTGATCAATATACAAATGAACTGATCTCTTGAGACTTTGTTAGTATTCAACTTGAAAGACGTTACATGAGCAAAGTTTGTATTTGAGACTTTCATTGAATTTTAATGCAATATACTGGAATTTTATACAAACATTCTTTGGATTAATAGCTCAGCATAAAATAATTTTATGGTATAATATTCCTTAGAAATTTCTTATAAAAGAATTTGGGTTATTGCACTAAATTTTTTTTTTAGTTTTATATTATAGTTTGGGTATTAAAAACTAAAAATTTAAACGATCAGATAAAAGACATATAAAAGATTTATTTTTTAGAGGCTGCTATTCAACTGGATTAAACACTGTATAACAGTTAATTTTATTTGAGTAAAGTAAAAAACAGTCTTTGAATGCAAGCTCTAAATTGAAGTTGAGACAGACGAATTGCACAAAAATTATTTTTTTCTAAAACCGCAGTCAGTATGCCAAATAGAGCATAAGTATATTTCTCGGATGCGCTCTTCAAATTTTATTTTGCTACATTAGCAATTAACATTCTTAATTTCACTTGCTAATCGTTTAACATCCATTGATGGATTTTGCATTAGTAAACTAAGTGGCCGAGTTATGCTTAAACACCATCTTCTTAAATATTTTTTCCATTGATACTGAAGCGTTCACCGAAAATACTTCTTACAAGGCAACAATAACTTGTGGAAACATGCCTTCAAATTTGACAACAGTCGTAATTTCTTCGACCCAGGCGTTTTACATATTCCTTTAAATTTATGCTAGACGTGTTTTGAGAAAATGCTAGCTCACTTTGCAAAACTTGGTTTGTTGGTATGTTATTTAAGCAGGTTTTTCTTTACAACTGTCTCTTTTACTTCAAATGCCATTACTGAGCAATTATCAGACACAGCACCTACAAAGTATTTGAAGTCAAGTTTTTCATTACCAATAATTTTCCAATTTTTCAAAGGCCGAATTTGCTATACATCAATAAAACAAATGAAGTTTTCCCCAGTTCAGTAAACTTGTGAAGTTGAGGTGTCCTGACATTTTCAGATTTCTCGCCCTTATAACTGCAGAACGTCTATAAATGACCTATAAAAGAGTCAAAACTGTGAAAGCAGCTTCAAAAGTAATACAAAGTAATGAGTTCATAAATTCAAAATTGATGAAGAGTATTGGCGGTAACATCTCAGCAAAATTTTCTTTTAATTATTTTTAAGTTTTACATAAAAATTTAAGTACTTTTTCATGAAAATTCGATATGAAGTTCGTGGAATATTTCAGGAATAAAAAAATATTTAGAATAGTTTATGTAACATTTATCCTCCATTAAAAGTTCACTGTATGAACTTTTGATAAAAAAATAACTAGCATTAAAAGAATACAATAAAATAAAAAAAATCTTTGATAACATTTTAACCACTATTACATTTGGCGGGAATAGACAACATATCAATTAAATAAAACAATTTAATCCCTTTTTTACGTTTTTTACTGTAGATATAAAAAGATTTTCTTGACATTTTAAAAATGTGAAGAAAAATAAATGCCAAGGCTTACATTAAGCCTTGTTTTCTTCTTTTCTTTTTTTTAATTTCAAATAAAAAAAAGGAAAAATTAAATTGTCCTTATACAATTTCTAGTAATGAGATGTAACTTGTGGTATTCGCATGTTTGTTTGTGTCTTGTTATAATTTCATGTAATTATAAGTAAAACATAAATGATCCATTACACTGAGTATAATTAATGATACTATTCAAATTAAAACAATCTAGATTAAGGACCCTTTTTTGCTCCAATTCGTGTATAATATTATACCATGGGATAATATAACACATTAAATTATAAGCTTCTTATCATCTATACATGATCTTTTTCATTTTACTTACATTCGTTATTTTCTTTAAGCCTTGAAATATAGCACCCTTAAAGATCTTTATTAGATATAATCGTATTTCATTATAATAAACAGTTAAAATTAAGATAAATTTAGAAATGTGTGTAATACAGTTAATTATGTGTAAGCTTTATGTAATAATCGTATTAAAATTGTGTATAAATTATTTATCCTTTTAACGGTTTTTCGTTTTCGTTTTTCCTTTTTATTCAGTATTATCCTCTCAAAACCAATTATTAAATTTATCCAGACTCGTGATAACTTTATCAAATATTAAATTTAACTTTAACCACAAAGAAAACCATGTAAGAGAAGAATTTTTTAACAGTAAACGATCTAGATGCATTTCAGTTACATGGTAGAAAAAAAATGCTTTTAACTCATCACCGTAATATATAGTCACATAAATTCACGAGAATCTCAATATTAAGGAGTAAGAGCCATGTAAAATGAGACAATACACATAAAGAAACAACAACAAAAAAGTTAAGTGCAAACTCACGTCACATTCATTATTCCTTCACTTGCTTCACTGTATAAACATTTAATATTGCTTCATAAATTGTATATGAACCACTCCTGTCTTACTTTTCGTTTAAATAAGTGTATTGTGTTTTTTTTATTATTTCTCTAGTTAAAAGTATCATTATTACATTTTTTTTTTCATTAATTTATTGAAGAAGTCTTTCGTAACTTCTTCTATTTTTTTATATTATTTTAAAAGTTATATTATTAGATGGCATCAAACTTTACATAATGAAATATTTGTGTCATCAGAGTATTTTATTTATATATTTTTTTTATATTGATTTCTATACTGTCACAAAAGTGAAGTGGGTAATACCATATTCAAATTATCATCATCATCCGTAGATTTGGCAGTTTTGAAGGTAATATGAAATTAATTGAAATACCACGAAGGATTTTTGTAGCTTTATAAGCGATAATCCTAACCTTTCGATAATATTTTTAATTTTTTTCAAATTATGGACGAGTACCAACCTTAAATTTACAGAGTAGTTAAGTGATGAGTCGATGAGCTGATATTTTGGAGCATTGGAGCCTTAATTTTGAGCCTGACCCTGAAACTACGCTGTTAGTCGAGGTGTTAAAATCAATTAAAGCTCAATTTTTCAGTAAGTAGTGAAAGAAAAATTCAGTTCAAGAGCCTAGACAAAGAGAGAGTTGAATTGAAATAAAATAAGGAAATACATTTAACCAAACAGTTGTTTAATTGAAACATTTTCAAGTATACAAGTGTTTGATTTGTATTTCAATTTAAAACTTTCAATATACATATATAACGAATCTTAAAGTCGAAACGAACAGTATACAATTAAAAGCATTGTTTGTAACAAATGAAAACAAAACAATGTACAATAAAGTGATAAAATATATAACTAATGCATGCCAATTTGTTAGAACATCTGTTGCATTGTGATTATAATTTAAATCTCATTTAAATTCAAAGTTTCTCTACCATTCAAGTGAAATAACCTTCACAGTTTTCATCATTTCACTCATACAGTCCTTCAGCTTTTTTATTTTGTTTTAAATTAATTTCATATTAAAATATACCCTTACAAAGTGTTGTCCGTTTCCATTTTGTCAAACTCTAATATGATTTGAAATTTAAATCCGTTTTTTATTAAATGCACTCTTCTAAAAAATTTCATTGTTACAAGTCCTGCAATTTTTTATTATGTCACAGAATATCACACAGCAAAAAACTGACAAAACAAAGAAATTAACTTTATGGCCATTTAAAATTTATACATTTTTAAATTGGATTTTGAACGTCCACTAGGTTGAGCAACAAAAGGCAATTCAAAATCATGATCCTCTAATGATTTTTGCAATCACACACACACTCAAATAACATTAAAAATATTGAGTTACCTTCTTTTTTTTCGGTATAAAATATGAAATAAAAATAAGTTCATACCGCTCCTTTTTTTATTTTTATTATATTATAATATTAATCAAACAACAAACACATTATGCAGACATTTTATTTATCCAATGTAAATTTACTTAATAAATGAAGCACTCTATACACAACACATATTATGCGATAAATTTTGGAGTAACAGCAAAACATTTTCAACATCATTTATTATTAAAAAATAAAATTTCAAACCATTTCAATAAAATTTTGTGATTTTAGGTCACTTTTAGGTCCCATATAAATTTTAAAATTTCATCTAAACAAAAATTGGATGTTATTATTTTTTTCCATTTTTTGCTTTGTTTATTGCTTTTGTTTTCAAACAAATATTAATAATAACATGGTCATTCAATGAATTTATGTAAACAATTTTTTTTTGTTGTTTGTTTGTTCAGGGGTTTGTTCCTATAATATGAAAGTAAATAATAATTAATAATCCTTGTGTATATTGGTTTTTTTCGAAGGAAAATTTGTGTGTGTGTGCTTAGTTAGTTTGCAATTAATATAAATTTAAATGCTTTTATTTTCTCCTTTAGGATATTGTTAAAAAATTAAATGAAAGTGAATATGAGTGTATTTCATAAGCACATTTGGATTAAAAAGGGTATTGAGAGGAAAAGGAAAGTGGATTTTCATTTCAACAAGGCTCAATGTTCAAAGGAAAAAGACAGAAATTGCAATAGGCAACACAGTGGGAGCTATCAGAAGAATGAAAAATCATCATATCTGATGAAGAAGAGACCAAATCAACTAAAGTAATAAGAAGTTCACTAGACCTGGTTCAGTTCAAGAAAACTTCTGAATTCTTCGACTGGACTTTAACTCTGACTTGGACGAACTTTTTGACTTTGACTCTGACTTCTCAATTGTTGTCTACTCTTTTGTGTTCTATATCGGCCGTGGATTCTTTCGAGTTCCAATTTACACATATTTTACTATCAGAAAGCTAAGCACCTTCACTTTTATGATGGAATCAATACTGGGGAAGTACTCATCCAGTCTGATTTAATGTCGGACATCTCTCTAAGATCTCACACAACTCACGCTATTGTGCAAGACGCAGCGGCTACAAAAGTATTTTAGCAAAAGCAAAAGTGCCGCCTTGTTAAATTTAATAATAAAAATCTCTCTACAAAGAAAATTTATAGGCCTTCGCCAAATATAAAAACCAATCTACCCTTGGAGTCGTGACTCTAATAGCTGCACTAGTCAAGGAACACTAATTTTAAAAAGTTCTTTTCCCTTCAAATTTATTAATTTAAATTATTCAAAATGCATCCAAAAGCGAATTTTAACATTATTACTTCCATAAAAAAGTAACTAATGATGGACGGCAAACAAGAAAAAAATTATTAGACCTCAATAGCCCAAAGGATAATATTCAAATTGTACGTTTCCTTATTATTTATAACTTTTTCCATTTTATCCCCGTACTTCATACATCATTCACTACCTTTTTTTTCATTACAACACAATCCTTTTAATACAAAAACGTACAAAAAAGGACTGTGTCTACGTTTATCCCTGTGAGTTTTATTCTAATTCTGTGTGTACTTGGCTCAATTTGAAACTTTTCTTTTTGTTTTGGTTATTTAACTTTTTAATGCTTCTCCATCAGCACGCATTTATTTTCCTTTCATAATTCTAAATAACTTTAAAAATTTCAGCTTAAATGGGATTTGCTCGTAATCCTCAACAAAACAATTCAACTCGTGTGTTTTCCTGATGTGAAAGGAGAATTTTCATACTGAGTATGATTTAATTTAACTATTTTTAGCATCTACAAATTATTAACATAAGTTTACACAATGACAGCTAAATTCCTATGATTAGGAAAGAATCAGTTTTATTTGGAAATTTTATTTTAAAATATTATTTTATAAAAATTTTCTTTTTTAAAAGTTAATAAGTAGAAAAGATAATTGGTAATGACAGCGTGTGTCCGGTGTGTCTGTACACAGGTTTCGTGCTAAAAGTAAATTAATTTTTATCTTCTGCAAAATGTTTGTATTCAGCGTAATTTAATGACTATTTAATAACTTTAATGAATATAATTTTTTAATTTTCTACTTTTTTTGGGGGGAGTTTTTGGTGTAAAAGTAAAAAAAAAGCAAGATAGGGACGAAAATAAAAATTATGTTACTTTCACCATAATTTGAAAGTGTTTTAATGCACATTAAAGTAATTGAGGATAATGTTTCAACACTGAAATTCAAGGTAGTAGAAATTCAACAGGATATTAAATTAAAATGATTAAGCACCATTCGTTGTCAACGACAGCTTGTTACTAAAAATAAACTTTTTTTTACTGATCTAATTAATTAACAATAAACGGTTTCAACTTAAAAGACAGTTAATTTTCGCAGAAAATCCCTCTTAATTAATTAGTTTGAAAACTTGGCATTTAATTATTTGAAGAATTTGATTGAAATTGTTCTTTTCATTATATAAATAAAATCAATTTGAATTGATGGAATAATTTTTCTTTCACTGTATAGCTAACACAACGTAAATTTTCTCAGTCAATCAAACTATAAAATAACTTTCAATGTTCAATTTATTAAATGTCATTATAAAACCATCTGATGCACAAACTATTCATTTATGTCATGTCAAATACACGTAATTTTGAGTTGAGATAAATTTTCTTGGTATCACGTCAAAATGCAAAGAAATGCAATTTCACACATCAAATCGAAATTGAGTTTTCTTTTTCATTACAATTGACATGGTATTGAATTGAATGAAAATAAGTAAAAACGTGTTTAATTTTTGGTTCTATTTAAAGAGCCTTCAATAATATTTCGTTGTTTGTCCAGAGAGGAATAGTATCATTTATAATCATTATTTCATAAAATATTGTTGTTGATAACGGTTTACAACCATTAATACAAAATAATATCAACAAATGTTGACAAATGAGAATCAATGGGGTACCTTACCCTTTTTTTCTTTCATTTTATTTTACACACTGTTGAGAGAAAATATTTTTCTTTAATGGTAACTTGACAACCGTTCATAATACTAACAGACTTGCCTAGAAGAAGGATTCTGGTAATTTTTTTGTAATTGAGTATTTTTCTTGTATTTATGTATAGATTCTCTATTATTTATAAAATAAAGTATGTTGAAGTTAAGAGTAAAAATAATATAACAAAAGTCAATAAGTTATTATATTTATTTATTTTGTGACTCATTGCTTTCAATGTATACACAAAGGTGAATTATGCGTCTTATGAAGATATTAGCAATGAAAAATGTACGAGCTAATTAGCAATTTTTTCATATGCCTTAGCTAAATTGAGATAGGGTTCAATAAACGCACCATGATTGGGCTCTCAATAAGCTTATCATTGTCAGACAAGCTTTCCATCAGTAAGTGATTAAAACTTAAAGCTCACTGAATCCAGAGTCAAACAGATGTGTTTCTTTTTGGATAGAGTCAGTCCCCTAAACCTATTGGGCAAAATATTATTAGACCTTGGACTTGATAATAGTCCATTTAGGTCTTCGGTGTACTTTCAAAGGATGGTTGATAAGTTTTGTAGGACGCTTATTGGCTGGATTTTGCCAGTACCGCTCAGTCATGTCCAGCGACTCCAAGGGGCTCTGGGTCAGGTCGTAAACATGGTAACTAAACTTATTTTGAACATATTTTTTCTAAGGCATGACCCATGTAAAACATCAGAAATCTGTCAGTAGTATCCGGACCAGAATTAAATTGCAGGAATGTCTCGACTGTCAGTGCAGTAGTGAATGGTGGGGACACAACTAAGTCATCCAAACGAATTCAACGGACGATGTTGATTTTAAACTCTATTAATCTGGTACCAATCTGTATAGAGCAAAAAATTGATACTACCGCACCGTAGCAAGATACTCCACTCTCTGTACTGTACGCATCAAAAAGTAGAGATCTTTAGGATAAGCCGATAATGTAGAGCAATATCAAAATAATTTGCAATATATAGATAAATAGATTTAAGTTTCATGTAGATGAAAGACATACCTTCAAGGACCCATGTGGGTCACTGGTGGTCTTATGAAGAGAAAAAATAAATAAATAAATAAATCGTACCTATAATATCATTCCGTTGCGGTAAGTTCATAATAATTTCATCATCATTTGCAATGGCGGAAACTTTATCTCTGATAATTGATGAAGGCGGTGAATTAAGATGTTCAAATGCTTTCCTTTTAATGCTGCGTACAACTTCTTGAACTCTGGACTTTTGACTAAATCGATTCGTGCAAATATGGTTTACCGAGAGGTTTTTGTTGGTTGTGTGGTTTTTAAAAAAATCTTAAATTTCTACTTTCCTTAAAAATATTAACTGACATTCAAAAAATTGTACATAAAACAATCAAATGGAATTTTTTAGATTCATTTTGAGAAGAAGTAGAAGTACTTGTTGATTATCTTTGAACTGTTATACAAAAAGTTATAAGACATATTGAAATACAGTTAAAGATAAACTTTTTGCCAAGTGAGATTTGAATTATTTTATTAATAAACTTCTTCATCCATAAAATTTTGGTAATAACTGTTACGATTTGTATATCACTTACCAATAATTATTATGAGAATTCTAGTGAACTGTAACAAAATTTACTAATGGTCATAAATGTTCTGATTTTAATGAATGACAAATCTAGTCCACTGGGAATAAAACTTCATAATGAATATAGATTATTATGATTTTACGGTGAAATGAACTAAAAGTTACATTTTTCGCTTCAGATATTCCATTTTTAGCTCAATGATGTTCTCTTATGTGCAAATATTTTGAGAGCTTGTCTTTCAATCAAAATCAAAATATTTAACTCGAGTTTGATGATGAGTGTTATTCAGATTACACAGAATCATACTTTCAACATTCAATAAAATTTCTTTAATAAAAAATTTTGTTTGTATTTGCTAAATATCAATTGAATTGAATCAATTTTTGCACTTCACAACTCAACTCTAAGCAATAATTATCATTTTAAGGAATGACTTTTAATTACACTTTAATTGAACATAATTACATTACAAATTGACATCAACTCGCTTTGTGCATTTCCACATGTTCAGCATTTACAAACAAACCAGGTAATTTTCTTTTACACATTTAATAATACAAATATTTGAAATTTAATGTAGAGAGAAAAAACAGCAATGATTGCTCTTTTATTGTAGGAATAAGTTCGGAAACGAAGGATTCTCTTTAAATGATATAAGTTCATATATTTTGCTAGTACATTTCAATGTAGTAAGCAATAAATATACATAATTTTTTTTTCTGTTGTAAAAATTTTTATATTCGTGCATGCAGGACTTTATTTTTATTTTAACATACACATATTAAATGTACCTGTTATTATTATATTATAAACCTCTGCAACAATACTCTACATTTGAAAACTTGTGTAATAAAACTCCGATGCAGATTATAAAGTAGGATATAAATACACACGAATGTAACGATAAGCTTTATAATTTTTAATGTAGTGCTATAAGTTAATAATTTATTGCCTCATGGGAAAATAATAAACTTTATGCAATATTTGAGTTGTAGTAGGCAATTTTTCACAATCAGTAAACAATTTTAGAGATATAAAATTTCATGTATGATTTGTCACTTTAAGTTTTATTTATTATTTAACAAACAATGCAAAAGTATATTATTGAATTACAGTTATGAAAATTACATGAAAAAAACAAGAGAAAATTATATTCAATGGAAGCGATTTTTATCAAGTTTGTTGAGGCTTGGACGTGAATCAAACCATGACAAAGTGGGTTGAAAGGCTGAAAAATCAACGTTCGATAGCTTCTAATTTTCTAAACAAAATAAGCCTTCAAGGTAACCTCACAAAAATATTACAAAACAAGGCAGTAAAAAACCATTTCTGGTAGCAATATAGGACAGGTCAGTGGTCAACACAATAATTGATGACAACACACAGAATTCCACGTATAGAGCAAATGAAAAGGATAGACAGCATGACTTTGATCCTAAAGATAAAATATGGAAGAATACGAAACAACATTGAATTGAAAACCTTTGATCAACAGCACAGATATGAAACCAGAAACAGGAACGACTTTATTTTGCCGAGAACTAAATCTAACTTACTTTTTAATAGCTTATTGGCCACTGGATTATCGAATTTTAATAAGCTACCTGATCAACTGAAGAAAAAAAACAAAGGTAGTGCTCTTCAAAACGGCCTTGAAATCTTACGTCTTAAATAACTCATGAAAGACTCCTTGATAACTGCTGAATAACTTCTAAATGACTTCTAACTAATACTGAAAAATCCTTATTGAACTGCATGAGCTTAGTGAATGCTAGAATCATATTAGAGCCGGGATAAGCCCAACATTATTTTTTTGCTATATAACCCCTCAAACTGATTGGGCTTCGAAAAACCGTTAAAACTCTTCGATCAGGATTTTTGAATGTCGTAGCAAATTATTTTTTTTACATTTTCAATTTAACTTTTTCGTTAAAATGTAGCAATTCAATTCTTCTTCATTTAATTTCAATTTCATTTTTTTTTGTAATTAAATTTAACATTGTGTTAAAAATCTGTGTTATCATCATCAATCTCAATTATCAAGAGTATAAAAAACTCTTAAACTCTCTTATAATTAATTTAAAAATAAAACTTAAACTCAATTAAAACAGTTGTTTAAAATGATTATTTAATTTTCCTCCCAAAAATTTAATGTTATTTTAATAATACGGACATATTTAATATGAAAAAGTGTCATCATATTAAAAAAAATAATGTCACCTCCTTTATTATTTAAAACTTCCTCTTCATATTACATTTCTTTGAATTTTATTTTTGTTCAATTCTGACACAGAAAAAAAAAACTTTTTAAATTAATAATTTTAACCGTGTTTTAATTAATTAAAGCGATGATTGCTGAAGATAATAAAAAATTATTACTAAAGTTTTCAAAATATTATTATTATTTAATTACTTTTATTCCCTTTGAGAATATGGTGTTAGTAGTACTTTAATAATAATAATAATAATACTAATAAAAATATACAATTGTAAACGAAGTGTAGCATTTACATATTTTAATTAAATTTCCGTTACCTATTTCCTCTGAAAATAAAAAAATTATACACAGTTGTAATTCCAATGTCACAGATGCAAAAAAAAAAAAGAATTATTATACATTTTTTTTTTAACAAATAAATTTAAAATCATGTGAAAACATATTTTATCGATTTTAATGTAAATTTATGTTTGTTTTTTAGCTATACAATGTTTGATTAATGTAATTCGAGTAAAATTAGTACCGTTTTAATTGGGAAAAATAATTTAATCTGATGTGTTATGATACATATTTAATTACTAATGATGTATGACTTTAAGATTTTAATATGCATAACATATAAAGTGTAATTGAAAATCACCTTATGGAGTTTAATTAAGTTCTTTAAACGAAAAGAAAAGTTGCATGCAATGGAATGTGCTCTTTCTTCTTAAGATGTACAGTACAGAAAATGTTTACATGAATTTCAAGCCGATGAGGGTGCTTCACAGTTTAAATTTAAAATAAATTAAGCACATGAAGTTTTTTTTGAAGCAGCCTAAGTACAGCCTAATTACTCCTTAAAGAAATATTACTACCGTATCATTGAAAGCGTGATTTTGTATGTTAAATTAGTTTTCCAAGTTCTTTTCTGCAATGTTATTTACTTTAAAAAGTTATGACGTTAAGTAGCTACATAATACTAATATTTATGAGTAATTATTCAATTTATTTGATTTATTGTTTTAAGCATCAGTGTCGGTTATAGCTAAAAAGATTTTGAAACCGTTAATTCGCCAAAAAGCTTTTCAGTGCATTTTGTAGGAAAAATTAGCTTTATAAATGGTTTGTCTGTCGTCACTCTATCACATCACATTCATTTCGGGAAGAGGCTCATGAAAATCAGAACCTAAAAATGGTAAAAATTTCAAAAAATTGTTGATTTTTATTTTGGTTGGATAAAGCAGATCATTAGAATGAACTTTAACTCATTAAGGCTATACTCGAGAGCCTGAAAACAATGAAAGTCCCAAATTTGCCCAAAATGGCCGATTTTCCAAAATGGCGGATTTTTTCAAAAAAAAAAAATGCAAAATGACGAATTTTTTTAAAAAATTTAAAATGGCGGATTTATCAAGTTTTTAAAAAAAATTAAAATGGCAAATTTTTATAAACTCCGTCTAAACCCAGCCTTTCATATTTTTAAAACTTCACTCTTTAACATTTTTCCAAAATTGCCGATTTTTTTTAAAACAACGATTTTTTCGAATTTTGTAAAACGTTCGAAAAACTGTTTTCTACCAAAATTTTTTTGATTCTAACTTTTACATTTATTAAAAAACGCTCAGTATCTTCCATTTAAGGCAAGAGCTCTTGATCTATAAAACCTCATAAAATCTACTTCAGTGCATAAAATTCTTAAAAAAACATCGTTAAACTACAACAAAATTTTTGCTAATTTAATGAAACAATTTCAATTGAACAATTTCTCCAAACCGTTCAATGGTAATAATTTTCAAGTTTTGTTCATTGGACTATACTTGTCATAAAATTCACATTTAAATATTTTAAAGTAAAAAATAAATGAAATTTGATAATAAATTTCACATTTTATTACAATTTTACATTATACTTTAATTGCAAAATATGTTTTCAAATTTTGCACAAAATAACATTTTCTGTACATTTCACATAGAAAAAAAGGGCAGTAATGTAAAACTCATTCATGCAAATTCAAAAG
Organism: Culicoides sonorensis; assembly: GCA_900002565.1. Classification (NCBI taxonomy): domain Eukaryota; kingdom Metazoa; phylum Arthropoda; class Insecta; order Diptera; family Ceratopogonidae; genus Culicoides; species Culicoides sonorensis. Next base: position 43,131 of record LN483732.1, read on the forward strand.
CAAACAAAAAATGTGTGTATGTAATGAAGTATTGGATGAATAGAAAATAAATAAATTAGGACAACACACGTATTTTATTATATTTTACTTGAATTGCATCTTTGGACGTAAGTTCATTATAAAAGCGAATGTATGTGTGGAAAATAAAAATCAATGTATTCACAGTATTTAATGCCTATCAACACTTTTCAATTTTTTTATTTCTCATTAATTTAACTTATTCATGTGAAAATAATTTTCCAAAATAATTAAGGACAAAGAAAAAGGTAATCAATTTCATGATGGTCAAAAGTTCATTGCAAATGACTTTAATTTTTTTTTAATTAAAAAATGCTTTGACATTTAATGACATAAAAAATCCATTGATATCATATTCAGGGCTTCACATGAAAGCTAAATTATTGTAAAAAATGTTAACTTTTGAAGTCCGTATCAATTTTCACACATGATTCTAGCTTTTTTTTTTACTGTTTTAATGAAAGTTTAGCACCAATGCTTTTAACTGGGTTTTCTTTCAATTTTTCAATTACGTTTTGATAGCTTTTTTTTTAACTTGAAAACAACTTGTGGTGTACGAGTAACATTGCACTACTTTTTTTATGAAATGAAATAAAATATTAATTTCAAAGTTTTTATGTCAAATAAAGAATAGAAAAACAGTGAAATTGCAATCATGAAAATAGAAAAAAAAACTATTGAAATAAAGTGTGCTTAAAAAATTGCACAAAAACATGAATAAATTTTGTAAAATTACTGAGAAGAAAAATCACTTGTGAGAGTGGATTTTAGTTCGTCCGTGTTCTATTGTTTTCGTTGGAAAAATGCACTATTACAGACGGTTTGTCCGCCGTCACTCTGCCACTCTGTCCCACATTTAGCTCCTTAACTCCGGAATGGTAGGGTTTTTTTTTGTGAGATACAGGAAGGACATGAGGATGATTTTTGAGATTGGGCTCTAAAGCTTCGAAAGTCTGAAAAAACGTTTAAAAATTTAAAAAAAATTGAAAGTTTGTTTTTCTGGATATAGAAATTACTATAATGAACTTTCACTCATTAGCTCTGAGATAAGGCTCAGATATTGGGCTCAGAAATTGAGCTCCAGATCCCGAAAACCGTCAAAAGCCCAAAATGCCAATTTTTTCAATGAAACGAGTCCCATCGAAATGCACTTTTCTAAACTGCCAAGTGGTTAGAATTTCTCATTTTTTTTTTTATTTAAACTCAATCTGTGAATAAAGTCATTTTTTGCTGATTTTGACATGAAGACAAAAGGATAAAAAAGACACTTACAAAAAAATAACATTGTATTGAAATATGATCTGTTCTTCTCTCCTTTTCAAGCAAATTATAATGGTTTGTTTTCCTTTTCCTTTGCTTTTTTTTCTTTGACTATAAAATTGGTCTTACATGATTCAAGACAAAAAAAATCGTAAAGTGACGCAACAAAGCATTATAATGTAATTTTAAAAATGAAAACTTTTGCAATCCAGTAATTGAAGAATATTTACTTTGTATTTGTATGAAACAGAAATGGATAATGAACCGTAAATTTCTTTGATACCAACATAAATGTGTTATAAAATTCCTTCTTTTAAGGAATTTCTTTGATTAAGTCAAGTAAAATTTAATTAACCCGCTTGGACAATTCATTTTGTGTCTTAGTTTAGTTGTAGTAACATTCTTCATTCATATTATTTTTTTTTTTTAAAAAAATAATTTAAAATTTGTTTTTCTGTTGCCTTAGATACACGTAAATATAATAAATCGTGACACATCAATTTTCCTGTTAAAAAAAGTAAGAATAAGAAAAAAAAACAATGTAATACGTTTTCAGCTATTTATTTTTCCATATCCTCATACTTTTTTTACACTTTTGCTCGCATAACACCTACTTTTTCTATTAACTGGTTAAAATAGATAAAAAAAATGTAATACCTTTTCACGTGTGAGTTTGCAAAAACTTTTTTTAGCCAGAACTTTTCTATTTATTCAAATATTACGCGTATGTTCAAGAAGAAAAAGAGTTTTGTGTGTTTTTTGAATGTAACTTTTTTTGTTTGCCAATAATAACATTTATACAGAAGTGAATCGTCATTCAACAAGAAAAATTAATGTTCTTTTTTTTCTTGGTGGTTTTACAAACAACTAGAAAACAACTGTGGGTGTTTGTAATGTTACACATTTTTCGAAAATGACATTTTAATGACTTTAAGTGTAACAAAAAGATGAGAAACTTGTTAGATGGTAGTTTGTTGGTATTCAGACGGGAAAGAATAATTGTTTTAAAACACTCGAGGATATCAAATTATCGATTTAAGTTTTTCTACGTAAGTGCAATCGTTTAATTATGTTAATTGATTACCTGGGGGTAACAACCTGAACTTCTAATAAGTCAGTCGTTTTATTGGAAAAAAACAACTGTTTGAAGAAGTTGTAATGAAGTTGTTTGTAATTGAAAGAATAAATTATGATTAAAAAACTGTTTTTATTTGTTTTGCATCCATTATACAGGAGGCAGATGATAACAATGAGAAATTTTAACCACTAGTCAGATTTGAAAAGGATCAGCAAATTTTTGATCCATTCTTTTCCTCTATGGTCAGCAACTCGAGCTTCTAGGAATGACAACATGTCAAGGAAGACGATGAGTCACCAGTTCGTGAGGAAATAAATTCATATACAGACGCCTGAGTATGCATGTAATGTCAATTTTTCGGCAACTCCAAACAAAATATCAGCTTTTTGTTATTTTAAAACGTTTGTGGATGACGAAATTATTGAAAACATAGTCAATATGACAAATTTGTACTCAGTAAAACAAAACGGATCTTCAGTAAATATAAGCGAGGAAGAAATTTTAAAATTCCTGGGTGTCAAAAATAATATTAAGATTGTCAAAATAGTTCAAGGTCAATCGAAAAGTCAATCAGGTCAATCAGACAAGTTTTATTAAATGTTAGATTTTTATTTTATATTGACCAAGAAAATTAGAATTAGCTCAGGACCAAGATAAAGAATCAGTCAAATAAGAGATAGTTCTACCCACGTGGCGTTCAAGTCACAAATTAAAGATAATAAGAGAACTTATCTTGAGGATAGTTGGCAAGAGCCATTTTAGTACTAATAGAACCGATTAAAAGATTTTAAAAATAGGAGAATAAAACCACTGACTTTCGTTTCATACGTTTCAAAACGGATGATTTTAACACTGGGAATTAACATCCTCTCATCATAATTAAATGTCCTTCCGTTTTTTTTTATTGTTTTTGGCTACTGAAACTCGTTTTCCCACAATTGCAGACATCATGACTCGAAAAAGATTTAAACATACATAATTTACATTTTCTTGTAAATAGCCGCTCATTTCATTAGCATTTCATTAGCACCAACATTCATGTCACTGGTTCGTATTTATCATAATTAGTAGAGTGAAAATTAATTTTAAATCTTTGGTGATGCCTGGTATCATAAGGATCAGGATTGTAGATTTGCATCAAATTCTATAATAAAATTTATTCTACCAGATTATGTCATTGAAAAATTCAATTAATTACTTTAAACTAGTCAATCTTCTAATTCCGATAATGAAAATGTTCAACAGTGTGATTTGCGTATTATCAATTCATAACATGTTTAAATTGTTTGCCTTTTCTATGATTTCATTGAATGAAATAGGAAAATTTGTATTCTGCTCCTTGTTACAACAATGCAAAGTTCTGAACAAGTGCATTATGTTTGTTTATTCAACAAATTAAGATCAATGACCATTTATCACGTTTCCTTAAAAACGTATTTAAATGCTAAATTCTCAAACCCACGTACATCCCAAATATTTTCACAACCAGTCATTTACCATGTTTCACATATTTAAAGCAATACAATGTGACTCTATTAACCATCATCTATTTTCTTTAATACATTTATATCAAAAATAAAGTGAACGATAAGGTAACATTATTCATCCTAGCAAAAATTCGTAAAACATTTAAAAAGTTATACAAGTCTCTTTTTGTATTTACCTTTGAAATGTATTAAACGCAATGTAACTTTGTTATTCAATCATCTCATTTCTGCTCTTTTTCATTCTTTAACTTGATACTTTTCAATATAGGAATTATCAAAGATTAAATAAATAAATAAACCCACATCCATTATATTTTGAGGGATATGAAGGATGTGTAAAAGAAAGCAGACCGTTTGAAACATAAATTATATTGATTATCAGCCTATTTTACAGATGATGTTTAAATGGAAAATGGGAAAAAGAACGAAAAATCAAACGGAAGTAAAACAACCAACACAGAAAAATAATAACATTTTGTTCTTTTCAATTATCCCTCACATTATCACTTTAGACTCACATTTCAAATACATATTTTACTAGTTGATTGATAAAAATGGGTTTTTAACATTATGTGATAATAAACGATATTAAAAGGTGTGTAAGCGTGTTTGGAAACCAAAAACAAGTTAAGAAAATAAAAAAACATTAATTTTTCAGTGTAACACATACAAACAAAAAAGAACCCGTATCGTTTTCTAAGTTACACCAAATTCCTTTGGTTCTTTATAAATAATTGATGACATGACTTTTACGTTTTCGGTTCTCTCTTTTATTTTTTTTTGTATAAATTTTCATGTTTTGACACACATTTAAGAAATGAAAGGAAAAAAGAAAATGAGTATAAGATGAATTGGTATTTAACGGTTTATTTTTTTTTTGTATTGGGGAGTAAACCCAAAGTGACAATGAAGTCACTTTTTTGTGACAGAATAACAATAAAATAAAAATTAAATTAAAATTCTTGTTGTGAAAGGTCTTTGATTTTGCCTTTTTTTCATAATATAACAAAAACAGTGATATTCATTGCATAACCGTTGAAAATCTTCATTGTACCCCGAAGATAGAAAAAATCCCAATTCACTATAGAAATGTAATCGATAAACCATTTTTTTTTATATTTTTAAATGTATAAAAGGTAAATTCTTTTTTTATTATTATTCTAGAAGAGATACCCACGACTATAAAATAAATATGGTATTATGTTTACATACAATTTACCAATCACAATCGCATTACAAGGCAATACATTGTGCGCCTTTTTTTTTTTAAATGTACTCACAATTTCAAATAGGATTTTCTTATATACACTTGGTTTTATTATGATGATTATCATTATATGGGTTTCGCATACCTTTGATGAAATCAACTGCCATCTCCAATCCATATGTATCTTTGTTTTGTAACGGAAATGTTGCAAACAGATGATCATTCGTTGGATTTGTATTGTTTTTTAAAGATGTAAGGCGTAAAAAAGGGATAAAAAAAATACAGATAAGAATCAATAATTTGAGTACAAAAGTCATAAATATAACAATGCTTTGATTTGGGTTTTATTATTGTAATGAACATGAACATGGAAAAAAAATGTGAAGAAAAGAAAAATATGTTATTGTTCTATTTATGATTTTATCGCGAACAAATGTTTATCATTACCTTTATCACAGTCATCAAGAACATGCGCTCCAATGGTAAAATTATTTAGTAATGTACTGTTGTTGATGTAATCTAATGTATACAACATTGTTTCTAATGCTTGGATACCCCCTTGGGGCATAATTGGTCCACAAATTTTTGTGTCTTCTCGTTCATGAACCATATGTAGGCCACCAAGAATGATGTCTCCTATCATATAGAATTACGAGATTAGAATAAATGTGTTATGAAAAATTTCAAAAATTTATTGTGACATTTTCTTACTTATTTTGTGTTAAGAAAAGCGTGACAAGCAATAAGTTGAGAGTATCATTCCCTAGGCATTCCATTTGGTCGAGACAATCCCGATTCCTGATTTTTAACATTGAAGAATATTATTATCAGGAAAGTCCAAAAACTGATCTCAGTTTCACAAAACTTTCCTGAAAAATTTTCCAAGATCGATTGAAAATCAAAAATTACATCGTTTTGTATCTGAGTTTTTCTATTGGACATTCCAGAGGGCGCTGAGAGCTGATATTGTGATTTACATGAAGAAAAAAGTTGAAAAATAGCAAAAAAAATATAAAGTCAGGCTTAAATTTGTTGATGACATTGCAAGGTTGGTGGAAAGGGTCCTGAGTGTCAGGAAAATCCCTCCTCGAGGCTGACAAAGTGGTTAATGAGGTCGTTGATAACTTCGTTCTAGTAAAAATTGAAAGATTTTTAAATGTCCCGCTTTTTGCTTTCAAATCCCGATTTTTTATTTCACTAATTTTTCAACCAAAGTACCTACTGGTATTAACTCATTCGCGTCATCCGTTGCGTCAACGCAACACCTACTTTGAGGTTACTTTTCTCTTTCATATCAAAAAATTTCTTTGTCAATCTTTTTTAGAGTCTTAATTTAAGATGTTTTATAGTGAACAGTTGAATGGTTTTTGAATTTAAACCAAAAACTAAAAAATTATGAGCTAAACATTTAAGAAAAATCGCGTTTTTTTCATTCTCGTACAAGATTTCTGTATGTATTTGTGTAGCACTTATACGTATTTTATTTTGGCTCTCCTGTAAAATTTTATATGAAATCTGAAATTTTCATCTAAGAGAAAAGTATTCACTTGAGCCTAAGGAATAAATCGTAGAAGAACTTTTTGATCAAAACTCAATATTTCTAGGAGCGGCGTCGAATGAGTTAAGGGCAAGATTTTCAAAATATGTCCAAGATAAAACTTTAATTTTTAATGGACAATTTTTTAAATCGATTAGGAAAATGTCACAATTCATATCAAAAATTAATATAACTCTTACCTTCAATTACAGCTTCCTTTTTTACAGGCCAGTGAATTGACTGGTAATACTGATGTTTATTCATGTATGTTAAATCAGGCACAGATCTAAGTCTTTTTCGCTTCCTACCATTTTTCATGTTAAATTCATTGATATGTTGTCGTCGATTTCTGGACGCAATATGTCGCACATTTAAATGATTTAAAGTTTTCTTATTAATTTGTTGTTGTGTTTTATTCAGGCCATTAATTTTATTATGATAATTTCTAATTTTGTGATTTTCTCGGTTTTCATTTCTCTTTTGATTAAAAACAAACTGCTTAGTTTGTGTAATTGAATGAATATTGTATGAATCTATTGTACCATCATCATCATTATAATCATCAATATTCACTTCCGCTTGAAGTAAGTCATTATTATCCAAGATAGTTGTTGTTTTGTCAGTGGTTATCCACTCATTTCCCTGTGCACTAGATCGTATATAAAATATTTTACTTTCATTTGGTACTAACCAGGAATGAACAAGTGGCAACTCTCTTATTATAGATGTTTGTAGTTCACGTGTAGTTTTTTCCCTATTTTCATCATCATCATAATGGTTGTGATGATAAAAATGTGGTTGTAACTGGTTAAATGCAAACACACAACAAATGCAATATATTAAAAATATGTATATTGCAATGACAGCATCACTTTGCATTGTTCGGCGGTACTGTTGTTTTTGCTGCCATCTGAACATCATTATAACTCGAGTTTTATGCTTGTATTTATCAAAATTACATGCATCCTTTTATTTGCCTCAATTACTTTAACGTGCAAATGCCATCATCACATCATTATGAAATCTTAAAAAGCTAACGAAGCACTTATCATTGTGAAATTTCAACCATTTTTTTCATGTTAATAGATTCATAATTCGTATATTTTCTTTTAATTAATAAAAAAAAAGCACATGAACATACCGTTAAAACTAACAAGTATCTTTTATTTTATCTGTACTTCATTTATTCCAAGTTCAGAAAATTTCACGTATTCATTCTCTCTCAAGTGGTTATGATAAAATGTTATTTTTCATTGAAAATGTACTGTAATGAGTTATTTCTATGTAAAATTAAACTTCAATGTTCACTATTCCAAATTGAATCATAAAGCCAGGAAATGTTGGTTTTTGCAATACAGCATTTAAACTTTATAAGCAAACAATGAAACCACTCAAAATGAAGTTCAGCATCATCAGTAAGTTTCAAAGAGGTATTTTCAACGCAATACAAGTAAAAGTGGCAAATTGTCCTTCACTCTAAGTTGAAAACGGCCCGAAATTCACTCTGCAGTGCCTAGTGATTACCCCGCATATGGGGTGGTAAAAAATAAATCCCGTAAACGCCCTGCAAACCACCCAACATGCCGGGATATCGCCAAGCACTGCGGGGTCGTCTCAACTCAGAGTGTTGGCACTAACTGTCTCTATAGCTTAGAGGTAAAGTCATCGGCTTTGCAACTAGATGGTCAAGGGTTCGATTCCCATGGACTGACTCTAAAATTTGTTATCTCCAAATCAAAAAAAAATTCGAAGGAAGAACGTTGAAACAGAACAAAACAAGTGGTGGCACAACCGGATCACGAACGTTTTGCAACAAAGCTGACCTCAGAGGCGGATTGGCCATACCGGCAACCTGCAAATGCCAGGAAGGCCGCAGTCAATCCTCTTGTAAAAGTTAAGTTTAGTGTAAATTTTAAAGAAAATCATACAGAATGCCAGGGTTGTTAATAATTTTCAATCCGCCCCTGCCTGACCTTAATTCTCACATCTCCAAAATCAGGTTTAATCATGATTTTTGTGACATTTTCAAGTCATAATATAATTTTTACTGTGTTTCACTTTTACATCCAGACATATTATGAGTAATTTCTCATTTCAATGAATTTACCTGAAACAATCGACCTTTTGAAATTTAATTCCTTACAAATTATAGAAAAAATATGGACTTAACCCTTTTTTTAATAATTTCAATGTAAATTTCTCTCTCTTTCTGTTTTTCGCTGATAAAACATTTTTGCAACGTATTACTTTTAATTCTGTCCATATAACAAAAAAAAAGAAAAATTATTTTTATCAGCTCTTACAGCAAAGAAAATCAAATTTTCCTTTACATTAAAAATAAACAGCCAGTAAGCATAATTCCTTTTAATAAATTCCTCCATCAACTTAATTACACTTTTATTATTATTAAGATATGAACTAATTTTCTTGAAATTTTATTTTAATGTACATGATACTTAATCATAATTTAGCGATAAGATTTTGACTGACAAAACTTTCTCATTCTATTAATTACATTTTAAGGGTACTGTGTTGTCCTTCAATGACAAAACTTAGTGTGAATAATTAGAATATATTATGACAGGTAGTTTCTTTTTTCTTTTTCTTTTTGTATTGAAACAAAAGTTGTTTGCAAAGATTACATTCATTTCATGAAAAATTATCATCATCATTGTCTTTGTCAAAATGTGATTTGAGCTGGAATTTACAACAACAAAAAAAAAATGAAAATAACAATTCTAATAAATGTTTATTGCTGTCATGTCAAAATAATGATTGAAACTTTAAACTGTTTTTTATTTTATTTTTATCTGGATTTTTTTTATTACAATGTTTTAAATACATCCTCAAAACAATATGAGAAGAAAAAATATTAGGCAAATATGTGTCATTAATAATAGGTTGTCACAAAAATACTCATATGAACAATGTGAACAAAAAAACTGTTGAAAGCTGACAGTACAATGTAATCAAGAATGATGAATGAAGCATTTGAACCTTTTTTTCGGCCAATCATGTAAATGTGTTGTAATTTTTTATAGAATTTTTCTTTCATTTTACGTGTGTGATAATAAAATTAATAATATTTTACTACTACTTTAATGAAAACAGGAAAATTTTGCAACGCTTACGTTTTGATAAAAAAAGATAAGTGTTGTGGACATTCATTCAGTGGGTCTGTCGTTTGTGTAAATTTGTCTTACTATTCATTTTAATAGAAAACATTTTATGAAATTTTACATACAAAAGAGTGTCCTCATAAAAGTCATGTATGTTTCATATGACGTTCAGGGGACTATAAGGCTTCAGTGCAGTCTCAAAGAGTCGTTTAAAATACTCTAAATTGAAAACGGCCCGCACTAGAAACTGATTTGGATGGCAGACGGAGACCTTTGATTGACGCTTGATTGACGTGTTTGATAAATGCAATTTTTAACGCATTTCCTTTCCATTTTTTGACCCAGTGTCAGAGCAGTCGTATCCTTATCCCATGACATTTGATTCATTTGACCACTGGAAAACTGTCATATAACTTTTTTAAAGTTTTTTATGTCTTAAAGGCTAATAAATTTTTCGAACTTTAACGAACAGTAACTTTTGAGCCAGATTTCATCTTAAATTTTTCGAATTAACTCTTAAAAGCAACGGTAAAATGTGTTGCTTAAAGCGTGGGGTCCCAGAGACCCTCTCAATCTGACAAGAATTCTGTACGTACATATATTTCTGTGATATTGTTGGATACTTTTCACAAGTTTTCCTGTAAAATTGTGCATAAAACTCAAAATTTTCATCAATGAGACACTAAACATATTTTAGTAGTGGTCGCTAAAGGGTTAAAATTCTTCTAATTTCGATTAAGACGCCAGTTGCCCATTTTCTGGCTATTTAATTTCAGTTTATTGCAAGTTGAAATTTTGATTGCTTCGGTTAAAAGCCCTTAAAGCCTAAAGTGGGAGGAGGTATATATTCACATTGGGTCCAAGCACCTGCCTGAGTCCCATTCTCTAAATCAAAATAACTTTTCATACAAAATTTGATTAAGTTATTTCAATGTTATCTTAAAATTTCTCTCATTTAACCTGAAACATTTGCACATAAAATTAATTTTACAACAATTTTATATACTTCATTTTCATGAAAATCCACTTGGTAAAGCCATTCAATGTCCATTATGTCTATTCCATTTAAGAGGCATTAGACCTTTGTGAAATATTTCAAATATAAATTAATGTGACATATTACAGACATTAGTTATAATGTAACATACCTGATTTTTATTAAATTAAAGAAAAGAATACGATAGAATTTTTATCAATATAACATTGTTTTCCATATAAAATCAAAATTTCATATCAAGTTTTGTGTTCGTTAATGGCGTTAACCAGGCCATATTGGCTATAAATTTATAATTTAAATTAGTAACAAATTGTCGAGAAATACAGAAATTATACGTTTATAATTCAAATATTGTATTTATATTTATTTATATGCATTTATATTGGTTATAATTGGTTATAATTTTCAATTTGTGACAAAAAAGTGGTTATAAATGACTCATATATTATTGTTACTCAAATTTTGTTTTTGATGAATTTTAAAATGTTCAAGTTTTCGTTCTTCTTTGTGAACATATTTTATGTATTTAAAAAAATAGTATTTATTTTAATTAAATATTTTATTGAAAAATGGATTTGATAATTCTGAAGAAATTAAAATAAGTTCAATTATTTATTTTCGTCTCAGCTTTTGAATAAAATTCACAATATAATTACTGAAAAAACGAGAAAAAAAAATTTTTAATAAATCAGTTTATCATCTTAGAAAGTCTTCTTCTTAATCAAAAATGTTAATGACCTTTAAAAAAACTAAGTCTATCGGATCTTGAAAAGAATGTTGCCGCAACGAATTATCATCCGTATCTTAGACCAGCTTATTAATTTTTCAGAAATAGTCGAAATAATATAAAAAAATGAATATACGCTCAAGACTTTTTGACAAATGAAAAAAAAATTCTTTTATTTTCATTATTATAAAGAATTAAAATAAATGAAATTTATTTAAAAGAAAAGTTTTGAAGACTCCAAATTTCTGGTTACTAAAGCTTTTCTATTATAATAATCACATGCAATATTCTCTAATCAAAATCTAATAATTGATAAATGCATATTTTTCATATTAATATTATTTTAATATAATTTTTGTAAATCATTTGAAATTTGAAAAATTTCTCCTCAACAATTAACTTTTTAATTCGCCTAAAACTAATTTTATTACTAATAATATTTTATATTTTTTTGGATAATTAACAAATTTAATTGATATTTATTTACTATTTAAATATTTTTACTCAGAAAAAATCCGTTCATACATTTCATCATCATATTCATGATTCATACAAATACCATACAACATAAACAAGAAAAGTGGAAATATTTATTACTCAGTATTTATATTTCTCATTTATAATTTTCGTATAGATACTATACAACACATACACAACAAGTGGTTATAATTTAGTAATATACATTTATAAAAATTATTATTTTTATTTCTGCATATTACTAAACATTTCGTTACTATAACAAGTTATAATCAATTTATAAGTCGCAATATATTTTGTTATCCGGCCTTGGGCGTTAACAAAGAAATTTCCATAAACAAATCAAAATTGATTTTTTCTGGTTCAAAAAATTCATATTTTCTCATAACACAGTTACACTTACAATGGGAGAGTGGCTGTGAAACCACGTTACCACAAAAAAATGAAAACAAGAGAAGTTCAAGAACTCTATTGCAAAAGTAACATTCTATTAACAGTTGATCAAGTTAAAAAAAATGGCAAATAAACAAAAAAAAGGAGGAAAAAACAGAATTTAACCAAATGGAAGGAATGTTAGAATAGAAAGTAGCAAAATCATGGTTAGAATATTTATTTCCATTGTATTCTGTTTTTTTTTTTGCTTCCTTTGAAATGAAATGAAAAAAAAAATAACTAAATAGACAAATTGTTATTCAACAAAAAAAAGTTAACAACCTAGACAAATTTAATAACTTTTGAAGCATATTAATATTTTTTTTCCTTTTCTTACTGTTACGTGGAAGTAGGAACCATATTTTGACTTATAATAAAAAAGGTAAAAACGTGTGTGCTCTTTGTAAAATATTTTTTTAAAAAAATGTCCATTAAGAAAATTACAAAAATATTTTTTTTCTTACACATCATTATTAGTTTGACACTATGATATTTAATTCTATGAAAAATTGAGTATGTGTGAAAATTTCCAATCATAACGCTTTTAATTATTCAATTAAATTTCAATTTATTTTTTTCTCCTTTCATATTTTAAATTATTCAAATTCTTTGAAAATATGCACTGATGCACTGTCTCAATGTAAATTGAAAGAATTTTTTTTTTTAAGGTGAATTTTTTAAGAATGGAATTTTAAATAAGGGAATTTAATAGCTTTACAAGACTGTAATTCATGCATGAATTAATATTCTTGTATTTTTCTTTAAGGTATATTCAAGTTCTTTTTTAGAAGCAGTCTTGCTTATGATAGTTTTTTGTATTTTTTTTTTGAAATAAAGTTTTCCTTATTACAAAGGAGCAAAGAAATTAGGGCACACTTTAAATAGGACTGAAAACGGTTATTTAAAGTAAAAATCTATCCGTTTCAAGGAAGATCAAAACCTCTAACTGACCCATCCGAGTCAAAAAATTTCAAAAAAAAATGTGAAATGAAAAATTTAAGTTAAATGTCCATTTTACATCTCAAATTGATCATCATCACATTGACGTTGTTCTATTTTTTTATTTTTTTAGGGAAAATTATCGCAAGACGTCTTGTTTTCAAAGTAATCAGCAGAACCAACAACAACAAGAACATGGAAAAAAGTAAAATCATTTATCTTCGCTTTTAAGTAGATGCGGAATTTAGAAAACTTTTGAGGTAATTCGAATTTATTATATTGTCAAAGAGATAAATTTTTTGTACGTTTTACATATTTTTTTTTGCAAAGTTACTTGTAATGTAGATGTAGAACGCATTTAAACAAATAAACGACCATGATTTTGTTTTAAATTAACATTTTATTTTTTTTAAACTTGCTTTTGAAGAGAAAAAAATGTGCTCGCTTCATATTTTGCTATGAGGATGTAACCAATTAAATAAATTCTGCTCTATTAACTGCTCATTGATGGAGGCTGGAATTTGGACGTGGTTTATCTTTCTTTTCTATTCAATAACCATGCAATATTTATATATTTTCAAAACTCGCAAAAAACGAGGATATTTTGAAAGTTCCAGACATTTTTCAACGGTATTAAAAAATTTCGCAATTTTGAAAAATATTAAACGTTTTTCTGGTTTTGGACATTTCCACGATCTTCCGAGGTTTTGGATTTGAAAAATTTCATTAGACGAAAATTCGTTCAAAATAAATTTGAAAAATAAAAATGTAAGCCCGGCAAGCCAAACACTGTGAGGTGATTTTTCGGAGCGTTTTCGTCTAAGAGCAATGAAAGCCATATTTTTTATGTAAAGTTACAAATTTCAAAATTAAGATTTTTCTGATATTTTGGATCGAGTGTTTTAGATTTGGCCAAACAAAGGGCTGGCCTATAAGCAGCTTTCGTAAAATGAAATTCGCTAAAATGTCTTTGTTGTCAATTCTTTCATCAAGTCCAAACAATTTCCCAAATCTTCAAGACCTTCAAAATTTTCAATTTTTAATTTTTCATATTTTGAAAAATTATCATCAAATTCAGATTTTTTAAATTTCCTTCATTTCCCTAATCCATTTTCGTCCTACTTCCTTAAAATTGACGATATACGCTTTGACTCATCACTCAATGTTTAGTTTTCCTAATTTCATTTGATTTTCTCACATTAAATTTCATACGTACTTCAAACCAGCTAACATTTAAATAAAAATATTTATCTGTAATCATTACTTAGCTGTGTTCTCTCGCCTAAAAGATAAATAATCAAAGCATTAAATTGAGAAAAAAAAAGCAGATAAGGTAAGAGCTTGAAATCTATGTACTAACAATGTTTGCAAATGAAGTAAATTCAAAAGCGTTTGATATTAGATAATCAAAAAAATACACTTTCAAAAGTGACATGTTGATAAGAGATGTAAAATGTATTTGTATACGATGTAAAATGAAAGGCAACAATTTAAAAATAGGAAGCAACAAATTGCTGTTCTTTAACATTTGATTTGATATATCAAATATTTAACTAAGGAAAATACGAAATTGACGAAATAGTTTTTTGTATATGGGAAAAAGTGTACTTGACTAGATTTTGTCACAGATGTTCAAAATTAAATTTCATAAGAATTTCAATTTTGCTGTGGTTTTTTAGTTAAATCACAAAAGAAATGTAAAATTTACGACATACTAGGAAATTTGCGATCACATCAAAAAAGTTACATTTTGTTTTAAACCAAGACATGTTTTTACCTTGTTGCTTACTAATGTGGTTTTAATTTTATTTCTCTCTAAAATTTTATAACAGAATGTTGTAATATTTGTTTTTCATTATAAAATACGACAATTTTAAGCAAAGCAATTAAAATAACACCGCACATATTCTAATTTAAATTAATGCATATTTATCTGAGAACAATTATTCATATTCATTTAAAATTAAGATTTTGTTTGATGACTTAATCAAATGATAATTAAGGTGTATGTGAAAGAGATTTAATTTATTACGAATTGAGGAAAACTTGACAAGAATTCATCAAACATATGAAATGTTATTTTAAGGAAAAAATAAATACGTGAATTGTACAGAATTTTGGTAGCTTCCTGTGAGATTTGCTGAATTTAATAGTAATTTTAAATAAAATACCAAGAGTTTTTTTTACTTGGGACATGAAATTAAAAAAACTCAAGTACAAATTTTTTCCCAGCTGCTTCAAATTTTCTAAAGGACAGGATAAAAGGCGAGGACCATTGATCACGAGTTACTGATGTCCTGACACCTTAATATTCGCTGAAAATCTTTTACATTTGATTGAGCGGAGTGAATAAGGTTCAATTCATCCAATTCAATGTTGATTCACCATAAACTGAATGAAATTTCAAGTGATTTCTTGATTAACCCTCAATATTTTCTAATAAACCACACATTTTCTTCTTAAAAAACGTTGTTCAAAAAAACTCCATTCTATAAAAGTAAATTGCTTATACATCAGCAAGTGTCTTATTAACTTAATTTAATAAATTCGATAAAAATTTATATCATAAGAATTTCATTATAAGTTATTGGCTGTGAATTTACTAAACGTTAATGTTGCTAACTGACGCGGTATTTTTTGATTATAAATACAAATACGGTAAACAATAATAAAATGAAATATTTTTCTGCTATCTGCACCCCTACACCTCAGTGAAAAGAGATGAAAAAATGCTTTCATAACAATAATAAAAAAATGAGAAATTCTAACCATGGAACTCGATTAAGTGGTTTTTCAGACTAGACTAAGACTGATTTATAAGTAAACTGTTAAAATCGGCCATTTTGGAAAATTTTGGTAAAAGCAGTCATATTTTTAAATTTTTAAAAATCAGTCGTTTTGGAAAAATTTGAAAAATCGGTCATATAAGAATTTTGATTGATATTTTGAAGAATGTTCAAAAAATCCACCATTTTGAAAAAAAATCCAAAAATTCAACTTTTTTGAAAAATTTTCGAAAATCAGCCGTTTTGTGAAATTTTCACAAATCAACCGTTTTAGAAAAAAAATTAAAAATCGGCCAAATCCACGAAAATTTTTCGAAACAACGGCTTTTTTGATAAAAAAATCGACCCTTTTGGAAAATTGTAAAAAAATATAATTAAATTTTTTATAAAGCTTTTTTTGAAAATTTTCTGGCTTGGAGGCTCTAGAGCTAAAATACTAAGCCCAATTTCAAAACTTTAAAGTTTAAAATAATCTTTATCTTCCTCTAGCCAACAAAAAACTCGACCTCGCTCCATTGGACCATTCCGAAGTATTGATAGGAAATCAGCGTCAAGGTTACGGACTTACGAACGTTTAAAGTGACGGTGGACAATTCGTCTGTAATAGAGCATTTTTTCTTACAAAATACACGTTTATAGAAATAGAACGTTTTTGAAATATCTTCTTTGTACTTAAAACACTGACATAGGAATTGTGCAGAGTCAAGGCATGAATATATTAAATGACTGGTATTTTTCAATATAATTTGTTTGTATACGTTTATGTTTTAATAGGATTCCAATTTCTGATTTTGTATTTTATCCTATCGTTATTCCTTTCATCTTACTTATTGCTTTAAATATTTCAGTTAACATGGAAATTCATGTAAAATGTTTTGTGAGTTTTATTAAAGAAATTTATGATTTTTTGCTGATTTTTCCTTGTTCTCTTTTAGAACTTTACTTATGAAATTTCATGAGATATTTTGATAAGCCAGCTTATTAGTTTCTGTCATTCCTGATTAGTTTTTGTCTCTTATACTTAAAGTTTTTTCATAAGAATGGAAAAGTCAGCTCTTTTAAAATGATATGGTTTTTAAATCGGGTAAGGATGTCCCATGTATTTAGACAATGTTTTTTTCATATCGATTCCCAGTAACAAAATTATCGAGAAAACGCATTTTCAAGAAATTTCATTATTCAATTTCAATGTTTGTGAAAAGTTGATAGTTGGAAATAAATTGCATCAAAGAAAAACTTTTAAAATAATTAGTTTGAACAGCTTCCTTCCATCACTTTTTTATTTGATATTTCTTTAATAAAAAATACTTATAAACTGCATTTTGATGTTAAAAGAAAGACGATTTAACATTAATTTTGATCTAATTTTTTTATTCATGTTTGTGTCTGGTCACAAAAAAAAGATAAAAATAAAAATACTATCGATGATTTACTCTCATTCGTCAATCAGAAAATCTTTGTTGAAAAATCTGTCAAGAATTGATCTAAACAAAACAAAAAAAATATGAATAAATCAACAGAAATTCATTTAAAAATGAAAACTTTCGTTAAACTTTTTCATTTTATTTTTCACTTCACTACTTTTTATTTAACAAGAAAACAAAAAAAAACTGTTAAAATAATAATAAAAGTGCAACAAAGTTTGAAATACAATATGAAATGAAACAAAAAAAAAGAAAAATGTAAAATTTTTTTCTCCATTTTACTTTACATAATATTAATAATAAAAGTTTAGAAGCTTTCCAATGTAACAATGGAATTTAATAAAGAGAAAATTAATAATTGTTAATATGAATTTAAAACTTATTATTTGATCAGAATAAGCTTCACTTCAATTTTAATAAGAATTAAAAAATAAAAAAAAAAATACAAATAAAAAAACCTCTAGGTAGTTAAGAAAAGTGCATTTCGATGGGGCTTGTTTCATTGAATAAAATTAAAATTTATTTTAAAAAAGTTGCCGTTTAAAAATTTTGTAAAAATCTGTTATTTTGAAAAATTTTGCAAAAACGGTCATTTTGAAATTTTTCAAAAATACCATAATTTTGAAAAATTCCACCATTATGAAAAGTTCGGAAAATTTTGGAAAAATTTGTCATGTTGAAAAGTATAAAAAAATATGCCATTTTGGAAAAATCGGCCATTTTGTGAAAATCTGGGACTTAAAGCTTATGACCATTTCCAGGCTCGGAAGGCTCTGAAGCCCAATCTCATAACTAATGAGTTAAATTCCAACAAAAAACATCAATTTTTTAAAAAAAAAATAACTGTTTTTAACGGTTTTTAGACTTTGGAGACTCTGAAGTCCAATCCCTGAGCCTAATCTCGACTAAAACATCCTCAATCTTTAAATAAATTAAAATTCACAAAATCAAGTTATTAAACCTTTAATATTTTGAAAATAATATCGAAACAGGTGTAATTTTCAGTAAATCAATGTTATGAAAAGGCATTTGATAAAATTTCCATTAAATATTTATTTAAGTGTTGCAAAATTTTACAAAATCAAACGTTTTTCACTTTGTTCAACTTATGTCAATAAAAGCAAAAAACGTAAACAAATATTTTGATTCTAAAAACATTTAAAAGCCAAAAATCAAACAAACTTTAAATTAATTTTGATTAGTCTCCGCCGAGGTTTTCAAAACCTTCTTTTTAAACGGTGACTAAAAAAATTTATTTTAAAACTCGTTAATTTCAAATAATAAGATGAAAAGACGATATTTAACAATTCATATGAAAATCGAACCACCACTCACATAAATGTCAACCACTGAACCATATCACCCCTGATTTTTCCATATAATTCAAGTTTGAATGTGGTTGATATACAAAAATATAATATACAAAGTAAAGAAACAAAAATAAAAGATTTAATACAACTGAAAGGCAAAATAAACACACGAATGCTTTCATTTTATTTTTTTTTAAACGAAAGATTAAAATATTTGTTTTTTAAATTAATCTGAACAATCAAATTGGTACTTTTTGTTTAGAATTCTCTCATATATATATATTTCAAATTTTATTTATTGTAGTAACTCAATCAAATACCGCTTTTCTTATTCTGCTTTAATATTTAATAAACACAAAAACCGACTTGTGCTGTTTTTTCTTTTTCGTTAATGAACTTAATAAAATGAAACTTGCTTGAAAAGTCATGAAAAATCGTATTCTTTAAAAAAATAAACATAATAAAATTTGTATCGTTAATTTAAAGAGTGTCTTAAACATTCAATGAATGTGTTTTTCTTTCAAAATTAAATTGTATTATGAAAAATATCATAGCAGCTTCTTACTTAAATATTTATTCTTTGTTTTGAATTTTCATTTAAATTTAAAGGAAATTTAGTGTGTGAAATAATTTTAGCATCAGCTACCTTTAAATTTTTGTAAATTTTTTGTTATTCTGAGAAAAAAAAACCTCTGCATAACTTAGATACTTTTTCACACTATCTCGTTAAATATCCGGCCGGCCTACGCATAAAGAGCTCATTATCTTCAAATAGAAAAAAAGGGTGAATCATCAGATTTAAATGATACTTTAGTTTTCTGGAATTTATATATTTTTTTTTGCTTGCTTGCTTATAATTTTTTTTACACCAAGTCCTTTTTTTATTTTTATTTTTATTTTAAAACATAAAAATGAGAAAAATTAAAGATGACAGAGAAGATAGTAGTAGCATAAATACAAGTCATAAAAGATTCATTTTCAGTATTTTTTTTTTACTCTGTGTACGTAGAAAATGATTAGTGATAAAATGAAAAAAGTATCTACACGCACATGTGGGTGCGTGTGTGTGTGGTTGTGTGATGACTGTGTATGTTTAAGGCTTTTTAGCCAGAAATGTTTATTTTATTGATCCATAAGCTTGTAAAAATAAAAATAAATAATTTTTTTTTTGACTTTCTCCTTAAAAACTTGAGACATTTCTCTGCACTGGGTGTAATAATAAAATAAAAAAGAAGAAGTAATAAGTTGATAAAGCGTACCAACACACGATACGACAATAGAATTTAGGGATGAAGCAAAAATATATATCATACATTATCATTAAAATCATTTTTCTCTAATATTTTTTTTATTTTTTTTGAGTGTCATCATCATTTATGTCATAACATTGCTTTCATTTAAACCAAGAAGCATGAATTTGATAAAAAAAAATTATTTTATGACACATCATACTTTTCATATTAAACTGAATTTATAATAATAATATGTAGCCAAGCAAGTGTATTTGTGGAAGTCGGGTGACTTAGTGAATGTTTTCGTAGAAGAATCGAACAAAAACCTTTTTGTCTCAAGGTTATTCTGTGATTTAGGGGAAAAAAAGGTCAGGTCAATAAATATTAAATAATCTTAAAAGAGATTGAAAGATTTTAAATGAAATAATTTTGATGAAGGTTTGAACGTGATTGAGAAATTAAGAATGAAATTTTTTTGAAACGTCAATGGTAGTATGACACTTTGCGTAGGCCAATTAAAGCCACCATTTTTTGATTGCTTATGGAATTTCATTACTTGGCACCAACCCGTTCTCCTGTATGGGTGGTCTGTAGAGTTAAACGATGGCAGTTTCTGGTATCGTCACTTCAATTCAAGATCAAATTCAAGAAAAAAGAAGAATTTTCTAAATCTAGGCGTACCATTTGCGCACTTTTGGGTGGGACAATCACGATTTTTGAATCAATGTCCCGATTCCCGATTTTGAACATTGAACATTAATTTCACAAAACTTTCCTGAAAATTTTTCCAAGGAAAAAGTCATTGATGAGTTTGCAGATCGATAGAGAATCAAAAATTACAGCGTCTTGTATCTGGGTTTTTCAATTGGACACTCCAGAGGGCGCTGAGAGCTGATTTTGTGATTTACAAGAAGAAAATAGTTGAAAAACAGCAAAAAATAGAAAGTCAGGATAAAAGTCGTTGATGACCCTTCGAGAGTGTCGGGGAGGGTCCTGGGGGTCATCTGAAATGCACTTAATAACTCTTTGATGGCAAAATTTTCTCAAAATTTTTACACTCATTAAAATGATTTTCAAATGATTTTCATCCATGAAATAAAAACAAATTCAAATCGTTATATTCGTGACTTTATATACCCTTAAATGAATACGTTTTATGATCAACAGAATGTTTTCGCATTTTTTATTTTATAATGATGGACATTGTTATGATCATCATACTAAAAGATATTCAAACCAAAGAAAAAAAACATTTTACCAGCTTTCTTTTTAATTCTCCTTAAAAATATATAAAAATGTTCACTTTTTTAATGTTCATCGCAATATTCATTAATGTAAGGCAAAAGTAATTGTTGTTCTTTACCCAAAATAACACAATGTTTACTGCTTTTATTGGTTCTATTTATAAAGAGATACAAATAAACTTAAAAGGACAATATAATAAATGAATTGACATTAAAGGACATTCTTATTGTAATTAAATTTGGTCCTTGACTTTGGATTATTTTTTATTATTTTAATGGGCAAATTTTTTTTGTTTGATCACAGACCGCTTTTGTTACATGCAAATTTATTGTTGTTGAAGAAAATGTGAAATTAAATAACAATTTGTTTTGGTTAAAACTTTTACCAGAGCATTTTGTTTATAAAATCCTATCTAAATACTTGAGTTGTATTATTAAATTTCATGGAAACAAATTATTTTTACGATAAAAAATTTATATAAATAGTCATTAAATTTGTATGCTAATACCCATGATACCTGTAACATGTGGTACAAACGTTTTTTTTTGCTTTGTTAATATTCAACAATAAAAGAGCAATAAAATTGATTAGAATATGTGTCCGTGCGTTTTTTTTATTGATTGAAAAGTTGGTCTACATGAATCACATAATTTCATTTTTGTAGAAACTGGACGAAGTGACTCAGTGAATTTAGAAAAACATCGACCCGTCATGTTCACTGTCCTCATTCACTCATAACATCAACATAAAAGTTTAAAGAGCATATTTTTCCATGATAAATTCAAGTGGAATTTAAAGAGTCAATTGTAATCCAATAACATTATATAAATTAATCATCTATATTCTACACGAAATGGAAGTATGAAATCCTTTGTTTTCAAGTAACCAGACAAGTAATCAGTCACAAAGTATAGGAATTTTATCATGCATTTTTTTTAATATTAATATGTTCAGTGTGATTCACTGGCCAATATGATATGATGATATAATTTTTTGTTCAGCGAAAAAGGTTAACCTTCTGTTGACCTCTTGTGTTGTAGTGACCCACCATAAGCTATAAAGTTCTCATTATCTTGGCTGAACAGTGTAATACAAGTAAAAAAAATCATAGTCCAAAATCTAATGAAATTCTCTTTTCATCTGAAGATGATCAACTTCAAAAAATACAAGTTTGCGAAAATGAACTCAAAAACATGAAACAAGGGAAAAAATTAAAATTTGAAACTTGTACAATTTCAATTATGACAGTGTCTTGTTAATTATTCATGAAAATTTGGCTATTGATCAGATTGTACAAATTTCAAATTTTAATGTTTTCCCTTGTTTTATGTTTTTGAGTTCACTTTTAGAAAACTTGTCTTTTTTGAAGTTGTTCAGAATCACGTGAAAAAACTTTTGGCATTAAAATATTCCATTTCACCTCGCAACCCTATTTTTTTGTATGGACACCCTATATTTTTTGAGCCATAAACACTCCCAAGCAGAATACGAACATAAGTCTAGAACATTATTTGGGTCTCAGATGAGCCGTTTAGGTGCTATGCAGTCTTAACAAAATAGCGCAAATACAATAGAACACTTGTAAATAAAAAAAAAAACATGATGACATGATTTAAATTGTAACATCTACAAACATAACGTATTAATTTAGATGGATTAAATTCATGACATACCTTTTTATTACTTTTGCAAATTTGATAGATGACATAACATTAATTGTCTTTTTCTTCCGTGTAGATACAATGTTTAAGTTCATGTTAAGTCATTAATAGAAGTGTGTCTTTAGTGTATGAAGTGAAAGAAAAGACAAAAAAAAAGTCATTAGAGGAAAATTATTATGTTCTTAAATAATAATTAGTGCAGTGTAAGCCTTTTGTTTATCAGTGTAACAAAAAAAAAACAGTTGTTCACACTCCGATGTGTGTTTCTAGGAAAATTGATGTTACAATATTACAGGGAATAATTTAAAAATAATCGCGTAAATATAAGTTCACTAGAAAATTTGTGTTTTACGTTTTAAACTCTGATTATTCACATGAATGGAAATAAATTTATAATGAAATAATAAAATAATCAATTTAGTTTTGTGTCTATTCAGTTGAAATAAATTATTTAATTGAATCACAATAAATTGCTAAAAACACATATTTTGGAAATTTTTTTTTATTTTATTATCATATAAGTAATTTAACAAATTATTACAATTAATTTATAGCTCAACGAATATCAATTTAAATTTGTGCTATTTAATGAACAATGATAATTTTTAGTGCGTTTCCTGTCGATTTTCAAAACTGTGAGTGGTGTGAGCAAAATTTGTTTAAATCAGTTATATCGAAATTCAGACTAGATTCAGTTCATTGAAATGCGATCGTGTTCATCGGTTAAGATTACGTTTGCATTTTTTTTTAAATCGAACTTGAAATTGAAAAAATTTCACCATTTTAAAAATTTTTGAAAAAATTAGATTGGAGCCTAATCCCTGAGTCCAATACCCGAGCCCAATCCCTGAGCCTAATTTCAGTGCCAATGAGTTAAAGTTCATTTTAGTAAACTTCTCCATCCAACAAAACAAATTATCAATTTTTTTTAAATTTTTACCGTTTTTAACGGTTTTTTAAAAAGGCAGAAAAATCGAGTTTGTTATAAACTTGTAAAACTGCATTTCCTGGAAAATTTTTAATTTAACACAAATCGGAGAAATATTTAGAAATGAAAAAAGAAAATACTGAATCATGAGAGCGTAAGGAAAATGTGTCTTCTACGATTTTAGACCTGAATTTTTTGATATTTTCACATTGTAAGTTGAAAACGCCTCGCAGTACAAAGTTATTTGGTCCGCAGAAGGAGATCTTATTTTTTTTTCGTATTTCCTGTTAATTTGTAAAAAAAATCGACTATTGCGGGCACTCTTATAGTCCACGTTTATAATTCGGGGTGGCATGCGGGGCGTTTTCAACTTACAGTGCATACAATGATGTTTTTTTTTACTTCACGTCCGTTCAATTTGAGGAAAGATCACTCAAACTTTTTCTTCATGTCATGGCACAAGTTAAAAATCTGACTTTAAAGATAAATATGAGTTCAAAATTGTGTATTTTGCTATTTTTGGCCTCAAAATGTTCAAAATATCGACTTGTTCGGTTTAAAAAAGTTGCAGCTTGGAAAATTTTATAAAACTGTGTTCAGGTCACTTTACCTTAACTTTAAACTTTAGAAAATATGATTTTTTTAACTTTTAAAATTAAAAAATTGTTTTGAATTCATATTTTTCTGTTACAAATTTACCGTCGCCAGCAGTTACTGTGTAATTTGACGAGTCATCCAAAAATATAATAAAAATATTTGCAGATTTTTGTTCAATGAATCGAAAAAAAACTGATCCATAAAAAACTTGTGCTCATACGAAATCAAACCAATTTTAAATACAATACAATTTTACAACTTTTTCTATGTGGATCAAAACTTAAATATGTCATGAAACTCATCTTCAGCTTTCTCTTGAACACAATTTCAAGTCTATTCAAAAATAAAATTTCCAACATGACACAATTCTATTTTCAAACAAAACAAATAGAACATAAATTTCAATTTCACATTCAACATGATAACTTAAGTAGTTGTTACAATTCAAATATGTGATAAACTTATACACTGTCATATCCCTAAAATTATTATTTTTATTATTATTATTATTACTCGCACTAACAAAACAAAAATAAACATATTTGTTCAGATTACCATCATTACAGTACATTTTCATAAATATTTTATATCATATTTTCGTATTTTTTTCATTTATTTATTCTTTGAGTAATGAAAAAGTTTATTTTTGGATTAATTACAAAAATAATAAAAAAAATACTTGCTAGTCTTAAAATGAAAGTTATTTTTTTTTTTAATGTATATTCATTTTATATTTTAAAGGATTCTCATGCACATTTTTATCCGGAAATTTCATTATATTCATACATTTTTTGAAATTTAATTTACTGCCCACTTAATTTTCATATTAATTACATCGTCCTTTATTGTGAAAAAAATAATTTTGTCATTTGAGTATGTTTGTTTTTGGAGTGTACCCTTTTCCATTCATTTATTTTTAATTATAACACATTCTTTTTCTTTGTATGAATTTTATTCAAAAATTATGATCGTTAACTTGGACATTTTCAAATTAACACAATTTTTTTTTTTATCATTTTCAATCCATAATTGATTAAAATCAGCATTATTTATTGATGATTAATTCATTCGAGTCACTAATGTTTTTGGCAATTACACTCCGACACTTAACGCCAAAAAAAATGTATTCTTAACCGAGTAATTTATGAGGATATTATAAGGACATAACGAGATAAAAGTGCATCTTATACCGACAACCGATTACTACAAACTGAAGTAAAATAACATTAAATCTTAAACATATAAGTGCAATTCATTCATTCACCAAAAATTTGTAATTCATGCGCAAGTCATCATACAACATTCGGTTACATTGGCATTTTATTTTTTGTTGACATGTAATATGAGTATTACATTGTATTACATAGTAAAATTTTGTACGCAACCATTTGTTTACAAAACAAATGTTTCAGGACCGGCATTTCATTGAAATGGGGATTACTTTTAATTAAATGATATTTTTTCATTAAAAACACTTCAAAAAATCGAAAAAAAAATTAAAATAAATTCTTTGAAAGTAAAAGTAAACAAATATCACATAAATAACAAGATTTTCCTTACTTTCCCTTTCTTTTTTGAGGTTAAATGTGTGTCACGAGGACACAGTAATGCACTTCATTGAGATAAGACGACATTTGATGTGCGCATACTCGTGTCAACTGGCTGCGTTCGTTTTTTGGGGTGGCAAGTAACGGCAATCAGCTGTTTCAAGTTCACAAATGAGCTTTCGTTACTTAAATCGTTTGTTTTTAAATGAGAAAATTGTTTACGTTTTAGTTATACGCTTTTTGTATCTTAACACCCATCCAATGTATTCATGGAAAAAGGTTCAATATCAAAATTACACGCATTAATAAACAAATAATACTCATTAAATCTCAATATATAGAAGAATATTATATGGAAAGTGTAACTAGCATTAAAGGATTAAATTCTAAATGTTTATTTAAATATCTTAAACTTACACGCTTTATTTCTGTATGGGTGTGTGTGTATGTTTGTGTGTAAGGATTATACATGAACTTATTATAATACGATATGTAATAGTAATAATAATAGTATTATAATTTAATCCTCATCTGTAATAAAATTTTAGAAATTTCTGAAATCATCATAGAAATCTCGAGCATGATAAAACTCATATAGAGCAAACACTTTCCCTTTCTCTTCTGGTACAGCAACAACAAAAAAAAACGAAAAAATCGTTTAATGGTAAAAAGTTATTTTCTGTGTGTGTGTGTGTGTGTGTGTGTGTGTGTGTGATTTTTTGTATATTCATATGAGAATTCATACGTCCTACATATTTTTGTGATTGCGTTAATACGATGATATGAATTTAAAAGATAAAATTTCATATTTTTTACGTGTTCATTGAATTTTTATTGCTTCAAAATAAGCAAAATAAAAACCATTTAAAAAAGTTTCATTGAATATTCAAATACACATTTTTAACCTCATGTGTTCTGAATTGAAATTTAAAGTATGAAACTTTGTATTGAAAATCTCATGGAAAATGTTTACTTTGTTTATAAAATTTAATCGTTTTTCTCAGCATGAATCAAACTCTGTTGGTTGATTGAATCAATTAAAATTTCACTTTCCTGATTGATGCAAAAAATAATTTCACTTTAAGTTTAAAAACCTTTTTTGTGAGATCTTAGATAATTAAAATTAGATTTTAGCTACAAATCCACTGGAAATATTTTAAACTTGGATTTATTTCTATGAGCGTCTAGTCATGACCACAGTTCAAATAAGAGTATTTGTGACACTTCTTCCAGAGAACACCAGGATTAAAACATCTGAAGAAAATTAATCTAAGTGAAACAGATTTATGTCGAATATGTCGACAAGAAGATAGATTTTCAGATGGGTTTCCCCACCTAAGCCACATATTGTAGGGCTCTTCGTAAGTTGTCAAATTGTGACGCATCCCAAGATCATCATTCAATCTACCTTCGCTTGAAAGAGTGAATCAATCATATACGAGGTATGTCAAGACTCATACTTGTACCTTCACTTCAACGCTCGGGAGAAACTCGTACGCTGTTGCTACAACTAAACCATTATTCTCATTTATCTAAAGGGAATATTCTTCTTTAACTAGAGATATACTCTTTAGAAAGCGGTAAATTAGTCTTATATCCATCTGGAGTAAGTCTAAAGCTTGAGCTCTACCAGTTCCCAATAAATTAAATCGTTTTGATTCGAGACACCGCCAATCAAATAAGATATGCAATGCAGTCTCCTCATGATGCCAACACAGACGACACTCCTCTCTCAAACCCAATTCAAAGGGTTTGATTTTTTGGCTGTTTGAATGAGCAAATAAATTCAACGGCATTCTTTATACTGAAAATTCATTTATATGTTTTTTGTAAGGAATGATTACCGTTAAAGAGGAATATAATTGAGAATAAGTTGAAAGACAGCTCACAAAAAGCCCAAGGTAGTAGGTTTCGAGATCACCATCTCTCAGGCTCTGAAACCTAATCCCTAAACCAATGTAAGCTAATAAAATATTGAAGTCATTTTCTTTCATCGATTCCAAAAAATTTAACTAATTTAAAGATTAAATTTTCGATCACTTTTAATTTTTTTTCTTCTTTAAATGTTGTGAAAAAGACTCTCATTCTTCCATCTTTTGTCATGAAATTTAATTTTATTTTTCTTCTCATTTTCCACACTTTTTAAAGTGATATGATTGTCATCTAGAATTTAAGTATAAATATTCATCAACAAAAATTTTCAAAGACTTTCAAGATTAACAATTTTTTTTTCATAGAAAACACAAAATAAATTTCACGAAAGAATCAGTATCAAGGTTGAACGATGTTTATGTAAACAAAAAAAATGTACATATATTTTGACAACTTTAAAGTAATGCTTAAATTTTTTTTACAAAAATCACAAGATAACGTAAAATCAAATCAATGTAATTTAAGATGAGTTGCGTTTTAAATTTGCAGAGTATTACATTAAATTGATCTTTTTTAGCCTGGTTATCCTGATTTTCCTTAAATATTGCATTCGAGGAATGGCTTTAAATTGACTTAAAATGATACATAATTACTATTAAAAATGCTGTTCAACTGACCTCACAATTCTCCTGTTTTTATGACACATGGTGAGGGTTCTCAATGATCTTCACACCCCAAACTTGAAATGATATTTTTATATTTGATCACTTTATAATTTTTTTATCTTAATATAAAAATAAAAACATTTATGTCTCACAGTAAATAACCCAGTTTGACGTAAATAACCAGTGTGAAAGCATAAATTAATCGTGCAGCATCGAAAATGTGTGTGTGAATTTTTTGTGCTCAGTTTCCAAGTAATTTGATTGCGTGTGTGTATATTTTTATATGTGATAGGTTAATTTTCCACACCGTTTATTTGAAATATGGACATTCAACATTCACACATAAAAATATTATCACGGAGGTGAATTCCTTTCCAACAACACAGACCATGTTAATCAATTTTATTAAATGATAAATTGAACTTTAATATATGAAAAATGGAGACGCCTGGTGTTTTTTCTCCATTTATAATAAAAAAAAAAAGTAAATTGATGAAGATGAATTGAAATTTAAATGCCAAGTTAAAGTAAATAATAGTTCTTTAAATATTATGCTTGTGTAAATAAATTATTATTAATTTATTTTTGGGAATCAGGGCATACTTTTCTGTAATTTTTCATCGCATCACCTCTCAATACAACACATACATTGAGTTGCCTTATCATTATCATCATCATCGTCATCTTGTTGTTTTTAATACAACACTTACAATAATTTAATGTTAAACATCTCCCTCTTTCTTTCTATAAAATTCAACATAAATATAATGTTTATCATTTACATAATAATAACTTAAGCAAGCAAAATCAGTATCATGTTTCATATTTCCTGTGTGTGTGTGTGTGTGTGTGTGCGTGTATGAACGTGTTTGTGGGTGTTTATTTTTGTCTGTGTATGATTTGTTACTTTGAAAAATAAGTAAAAGAGGACTTATGTAAATAAATGCGAATCTTGCTTGAGGCACACAATATACAACTTAAATGGGAACCAAAATAATGAAATCGACACACACACACATGATGCCATTATTTGTACATAAATTTTGATTAAATCGTTTTTAATAACAGTATCACAAAATTTATCTTAGAGGAAAAGTTCTTCATTGGATACATTAAAACATGAGATATAATTAATTTAAATTGATGTATCATTAACACAATCCAATAAATTTTAATTGTTTTGAGTTCTATGACAATTATCAAGTACAAGAAGATGATAATAAAAAATTGTGCATATCACACTTGGATTTAACAGCTATCTGATTTATTTCTTGAAATGAATGCAAGAGCCAGACTCTATGAATTTGATATATGATGAAATGTGTCCATTTATCTTAATTATAGCATTTTGCTTCCATGTTTTTAAATTTGAAATGATATAATCTAGTGTGGTTTTAATTTGTGTGACAGGTTTGTAAATTTTCTCAACAATAAACCACACAAATGCTTTGAGCTATGAAAGCTGTAAAACCATTCTTATTTCGCACTTAAATATAAGTTGAATTTTGAAGAATCAGATGGACGATAAAAAAAATTCTCTCTCATTTTTTTGGCCTCTTAAATAAATGGAGGGATCTTGTTGACCGAGTTGGTTAAATACATGGTATGATTGATAAGACTCTTGCGACGTAGGTTCGAATCCAGTCTCAGACATGAAAATTAATTTATATTTTTCGAACTCCAAATGTGCTCAAGTTTTATTTAGAATACATAAAAATCGTCCTGGAGCGCTGAGTGAAACCTGAGGGCGACTGGATCGGATAACAGTATATGGCAGGTCTCACGTGGTTAGACCATAGATAAAAGGCGCTTACTATGGAAACTTTGGCTGAAAGGTATGAACACAATAGAGCCATTGGGTCTGCCGTAGAGCTTGTTCATATCTAATCTATTCTAATCTAATTTAAATGGAGTATCAACTTGGTCAGTTTAACAAAGTTGCAGCTTTGAGCATTCTCTATAAATTTCATTTAATTTGAGTAGAATTTATAACAATGAGGTGACTGCTGGCATCATGATCTTACCAGGGCATAAAGGGCCCTAATGATAGCTTTTTTTATATTAATTGCATTTTTACAATTCGGTGGAAGAGAATCAAAATTTGTCGGACCATGAATCAGCATACGATTCTTTGTAAGCTCCTTGTGACACCTTGGTAACTATAACCAGTCTCTATTTCTCGATAGGTATGAATGAGAGGCTGATGACAAGTTAGATCAATGAGGAACAATCCATTCAAGCACTTAAATAAATACATAAATTTCGCGACAAATAAGTCATAGATACCCTAAAACAGATATTTAATTTCCTTCATCACTCCATCTTATCAACTTGTCACCACAACTGATTCCATTCTCATGAAATGTGATACAGTTAAATTCCTTCCAAAAAGTTTTAAATAGTTAGGATATTTGTTTTCTACCTGTTATTTATCTTTTTTTTCATATTTTTTTTTGTAAATCCTTAAAAAAATAAAAATATGATGAAAAAAAAATTATTTAAGTGTCCAGCAAAGTAAGTGATCCCTTTATTTCAGGTTTAATAAATATTTATGATACAACCTTTTATATCTCAAAGAAATTTCTTATCTTTAATTTCATCTCCTAACAACATTCTCATAATATTAAACGCCATAATTTTCTTTGGTTTCATCCAAACCTATTTCAACATAAATGGTTTTTTGGATCGTCGTCAGTAAGGATGAAAAATAAAGTTAAATTAAAGGATAAGGGTATTTAAATAATATTTACACAAATTTTAATTAATTAAATGCTACAATTTTTATACCTTAATCTTAATATTCTGTCTTCTAATTTTAATTTTTTTTTTCATTTTAACTGTAAGAATCAAATCATAATACAGTGTTTTTTATTAAAATTAAAATGTCTGCTTATTTAATGACACATAAAAATAATTCAAAGATGATCGGAAGAAAATTTTTAATTTAACGGTCATCTAACCTAATTGAATCATAAATGATGAAAAAAATCA
This sequence comes from Culicoides sonorensis, assembly GCA_900002565.1. NCBI lineage: Eukaryota > Metazoa > Arthropoda > Insecta > Diptera > Ceratopogonidae > Culicoides > Culicoides sonorensis. The sequence continues at coordinate 74,667 of LN483732.1, forward strand.
TTTTACATCCATTTTTGGTGAAATTTAAGCGTGTATTGTAAGTTGCTGCTAAATTTTAATAAAAAAAAAATGAATATTCTTTGTGTTATTTGCAATCAAAAAAGGAAATTTGTCGTCCAATACGTGATATTTTATTTACAACAACATAAAATGAAAAAAATTCACGACTAACAATGAATAACAATCAAATTGAAAAAAAATGAAAAAAACTAAACACAATCACACCTAATATATTTCATTTTTGCGTGATACGATGTGAAATATTTTTGGTCATGGCATTTTTAATATTCCATGAGATTTTTAGTTCAATATAACACATGATGATTTGAACGATTGTAATTGTAAAAGTTGTACAGAAATATTTTTTTGTATAGTAGAGTAAAAATACCATTATTAAAAAGTTCGATTTTCAATTAAATTTTTTTTAGCGCTTCTGCTGTTGAAATGAAAAAAATGATAATTTCGGGTACTGATGGTCGTAATATTTCTTTTCAATGCACATATTCAATTTTAAATTCAATTCATATATAGCGATCATGAAAATGCGCTCATGAATTTTTCAATGTTCACCTATCCTTTTTTTGGTTGTTAGAAAAACTTCCTCTATGCTTCGTACTTTTTTTGCTAACATAAAAGTTTTTTACTTCGCACATTCATTGCATTTTCCTAGATTACACTTCCTTTACTATAGATTTAACATTTAACATTTGTAATAAAATCTTTATAACAGTATAAAAATAAATGAGCATCCCTTTGGGAACTTTTTACCAAGGCAGTTTTTTTATTAGCATTTTAATGAATTACCACATACACAATTATTACCACTTTATAAATTAAATTTACCTTTTATAAAGTCGACTGCCATTTCCAAACCGTGTGTGTCTGATTCAAATTAATGTTGAACAGATGTTTGTGTGTATGTTAATTTTATATTTGAAGGAAATATGAATAAAAAAAAGGTAAAAAGATTAAAATTACAATGTGTTCCTTTTCATTATTATTATTATTTTTTTTTAACAACTCATTTTTATTTTAAAAATGTTGTGTTAAAAAAAAAACAGACTAATATTTGAATAGAGAAAAAGTGAGAGAGACAAGTACTTACCTTTATCACAGTCATCTAAAATATGGGCACCAATTGAAATATTTGGCAAAAGGCCAACTCGATTGATATAATCGAGTGTAAAGAGCATTGTTTCTAGTGCTTGAATGCCACCTTGTGCCATAATTGGACCACAAATTATACTGTCTTCACGTTCATGTACCATCATAAGGCCACCCAATATAATATCACCTTCTACATTTGCTACATGTTTTGTTGGCCACGTTGTTAAATTTTTATGAATAAGTGTTAAGCCAATTCCGACACTATTGTTAACATTAAATGCATTATTCAAAGTTTCTTTAGTTTGTGGTGAGATATCATCATTCATGTATAAATCTATTAAATTTCGTTGAAATGGTGTTGGTTCTAAGAAAACTTTTGCATTTTCATCGTAAATTTCATTTGAACTATTACTCATTTCAGGTATTTCATTTAAAAACATTGAAATTTCAGTTATATTTTCAAATAAATTACTTTCATTGGTAAAATTTGTTTCTATTGTTATATTTACTTGAGCAAAAGCGCCCACAATGTAGTGTAACAAAACAATTAAAAGTATCATATTTAATTTTTCCATTACTTTTTTCTTCTTTTACATTGAATACATTTAAATGCCATTTTTATTTAAATTTAATATTTTTTTTTCTTTATTCATTCCATTCCAGTACAGAAAGTTTTGATGCACAACATTTTTCTGAAACAAAAACAAAAATTTTCTCGTTATAGAATTTTTATTATACAAAATAATGATTAAATGAAATTTTTGTAAACAATTTATCATCAAAGTTTTGTGTTGAAATAAATATTTACTTTGACACAATATTATTTATTTGCAAAAAATTAAATGGACAAATATGCTAAGGCGAAGAAACGAATTTTAATATCATTAATAATGAGAAGAAGAAAATTTGAAATATTGAAATATAAAAGAGAAAAATGAGATAAATTAAACTAAAGCGGAATTCAAAAGCGCATTTTAATTTGAGAGTAACCAAATCTTGGTTCAAGGGAAATTCCACTAGAATTGACAGACCACACTTATTTACTAAGTGGAAAATTGAAAGGATGTCGATCCTTGAATTTTCAAGTTCTAATCATCAAGTTGAAAAATATGAACTTTTTTGAAATCTTCAAGCGTTCCTTTCATAATTTTTGAAACTAAACCTCATTTAAGAAGAATGCAAGGAAATCACAAAAATCGCCTAAAACAAGGCTCGATGAACTGATTTTTAAGCTTGTACAATAAAATATTATCGGTTGGTCATAAATATTGTCGCAATCACTGTTTAACGATGTCACTCCAACTTCAGGGCTGAAAAAGCTCGCTCTAACTTTATCTGAATTGATGTATGGCAACACCATTTCCACATTGCTGATGTCTAACGTTGTTAACCGTTAACTTTACCAGAAGTCTCCAGGGTCCGTGGGTTTATCGATAATATGTGTGTAGAAGTATTTGAAAATTATTTCTTGATTAAGTATAAAACCCGATACATTAAACTATTTAAATCATATTGTTTTTTCAACGAAGATTGAAAAGCTTTTTCATTCGGATCGGGTCAAGAAGATCAAGAAGGGAATTATGAAAAAGAGGACGATGAAGAATTCGATGCAATCTCTCAAAACGCTTTTACCAGATTTCGGCTATGATAGTCATAATTATTATATTATTATCGTTTTTAGTTTCCTCGACTGACACTTCGATTACATTTTCTGAAGCTCTGTTGAAGGACTTGAAAAATTAAGATATTGAAAGATCTTCACCGTTGGTATTCTTAACCAATTCGTTTTATCTTTTTTTCAAATCTTCGGCTACTTTATTCAGCTATTTTGAATTTGATAGTGACGGACGGACGGCATGAGTGCTCACAAAACTTACATTTTTTCTAACTAAAATCTTAGTTCAGTTATACAAAAATCGTAAACAAAATTCTATATCTAAATATGTCTGTAAAACTGACGATTTTCAATCATTATTCTCGTCCCAAAAGTGCATTTTTTTTTTTAAAACCACAAAAATATTTTTATAATACGGACTCTTTCAATGTAACACTGTCAATATACGTGATAAGATAAGCCAATGAAACCCTATTTCCATATGATTTGTCTTTTTCATAATAATAATAATTTTTGCTTATTTCCTTTTCTCTTTGTCATTTTTTTATCTTTTTTTTTTGTATTTATTCATTATATTGTACAATCAAAAAAGTTAAATCAACTAACTAGATCAAAGGCCCTAACATATTACAAAGGAGAAATATAAGCAATACAATACAAAATTTATATCAACTAACAAATACAAATTTATTAATATATACTTGATCTTGTTCATCTGTACAATTATTGGCGCCATTTGGTCCATATTTGACGATATTCTCTCTCTTATATGTATGTGCCTTTTAAGTATAAGAAGCATAATGGATTCTTTTTTTTATATTTTATTTGAAATAAAAGAAACGCTCCTGATTTTCAAACACCATGTATACAAGATTCTTTCATCATTTGATCACACACGATTTTTACTGTCACACACACACACACACAATTGAATACATTTCACAGAAAAAGGCAATAAAATTCTGATGTGCTAGCAAATTATATTAGGTTTAAATGTTTTAATGTTCATTTTATATTTTTCTATACTTTTTGTATTTAGATCATCATGATGCTTTATAATATTAAATTAAATGTTATTTTGTACTTTTATATGTAAATATATTTTCATATAATATTAAAGTCGATAAATGAATGTAATCACATGTCAAAATCATGTTGATATGAAAATGTTTCAAAGTGATTCGATCTGGTAAAATTTAATTTAGTTTTCTTTTCTTCATTCTATTTTCAGTGTAAAAATGCAATTACAAAATAAAATAAGAAAAAAAAATCTCTGGTTAACACTGTTTCTGATTTTATCAATCATGTTGTTTTGTTTTCTTTTTGCATGGAATTTTTATTAAATTGTTATGTTAATTCTTGGAAAGGAGGCGACTGTTCTTGTATTTCAATTTCACAGAATCAGATTTGAACAATGTGGGAGGAATAATGAATAAGTAATGAATGTACTTAATTTTCACTTTTATAAGAAATATTTTATTCGATTTTTGAATTCAAAAATTTTGCTTCCCTAAAATGACCCACAAAATTGCCATTTTGAATGATGTCAATAAATGTCATTCTTTTTTTAGGTCTCACTGACTTGGCTAGAGTATGATTAGGAGTAAAATTTACTCTAGTTCATAAAAATGATGCCAATGGTCGTTGTATTTATTAACAAAAGTTTTCATTAAATTTCATTTCAATCTGTTAGGTAAACAATCAAGCTACAATTTAATAAATAATTTTTCAATTTGTTGCTTGTATCATGAATTAAATCCATTAAATTCGTTGTTTTTTTAATGTATTTTGTAAGAAAAAATGAACTATTTCAGAAGGTTTGTCCACCACCACTGTCTGAAAATCCATAACTCCAAAATTTTCAAGCAAAATCGGGTTATTATTTAATAATTAATTTATCAGGTTAAATATTCTAGCAAATTGATAAGTCATCGAATTAAATCCCATTGAAATGCGCTTTTCCAAATCGCCGAGTGGTTAAAATTTCTATTTTTTTCTTTTTATATGATGAAATTTAAAATGAAAATAGTTTGAAGTTTTCCATCCTCTTAAACAAGTTGTGTTTGATACCTGAAAACTTTTATTTGTTTCACTAATTAAGTTTTCATTTATATTTTTTTCCATTAAAAACTCATTTAATTTTTAGCTCCAACGTAATTTAAATTGAGTAAAATAAAGTTGCAATTGGGCTAGGTACATAGGTAACAGTGTGGAAAATCAAAAAATTTAACAAGTGAAATATTTACAATGGTGCACGAAAATGTTTCATTTGAAAAAACTTTGATCAAAAAGGAAAAATGTTTTAACTTTTTATTTCAAATTGTGTGCTCTAGAGCAAAATTTTTCAATCAGATCAAAAATTGTCCTTTATTATCCAATTCAGAACATTTTAATGATTTTTGAACATTTTCAGCTTCAGGACCAATTCAGAAATTCTTTCCATATGAGATAATGCAATAACAGCACGAAGAATTTTTTCTTGTGACTTTCTCCAAAGTACATCGATGAGGTTTGTAAGACATATTACATTTGAAATTGATACGCACATGGGTACTTTTGGGAGGGAAAATCCCGATTTTCGAATCAATATCCCGATTCCCGATTTTTAACATTGAATTATCAGGAAAGTTCAAAAACTGACCTTGATTTTCAAAACTTACTTGAGGATTTTCCAAGGAAAAAGACGTTGATGAGTATACGGATCGATAGAGAATTAAAAATTACAGCGTCTTGTTTCTGGGTTTTTCGATTGAACCCTACAGAGCCAGCTGAAAGCTGATTTTGTGACTTACACGAAGAAAAAAGTCGAAAAACAACAAAAATATAGAAAGACAGGATAAAAGTCATTGATGACACTGCGAGAGTTACGGGGAGAGTCCAAAAAATCCCTCCTCAAAGCTGACATGGTGGTTGATGAGGTCGTTGATAACTTCAGTTTAGTAAAAAATGAATAGTTTTTAACCTTCCCGCTTTTTGCTTTCAAATCCCGATTTTTTATTTCACTAGTCCCGATTTTTCATTAAAAGTACCTGAAACGCCTATCGATATGACACGCTACATTTTTCAAGAAAATTAACTAAAAATGGTAATGAGAATTAAGCAGCTTGTTGTTAAACGACGACAAGTTGAAACAAAACCTAATTAATTTTTAAGATCAGATCACTGATTTCTCTCATTGAATTTAAAAAAACTTTCTTTTTGAATTGATAATGAGAAACGTCAGTTTAGAAATTCATCAACAAATCTATTCATTAAAAACCTATTTAAAAGTTTCTTACATCTCTTTCATGTCATTTCAAAGCTCTATAAACAAATAGTTAACCACTTTTTGTATTACAACAAAACTAAAAACTTTTTGCAACAAAAACAATAGAACAAAAGAATGAAAAGACATTTGAATAGTTATTTTACAGGGTACAAAAAACACTCTGACACAAGAAAATAAATTGAACCTTATTCAAAAGTTGTAATTTATCAATAAAATGGCATTTTAATAAGATTTATTTAGTTAAACTTTTTAAAAGTACATATCTTGAATTAAGTTTGTAAGTGCTTTTTATGTTATAAATCATTTATTTGATTAAAGTTTTCTCTTTCCTTAGTTTAGTAGTTTCAGGTCAATCAATGGAAAAATGGGAACAAAAAATTTACATCCTTATAATAATAAATAATGTAAAATGTGTAATCAATAATGAGAAATTCGAACACAAAATCTTTAGAAAAACTTTTCACATAAAATATGTGAAAATGCATAAATAAATAAAACTAAAAGTTATTTAATATAAAAATAATTTAGAATTTCAACAACACTTTCATTGTATTGAATTGTCATCTTACACTGAAAAGAAAAAAAAGAAGTATATGAATAAAAAATTCAATATATTTAAACGACTGCTTGCTCGTAAGAGATAAAAATATTATGACCTTTTCTAGTTTTCTTTCAACAGACATATTACAAAAGATATCACAATCATGTCTGTTCAGTTCAATCATGTGAAATGAAGTGTGTTCCATATTCGCTCGTTAGACATTACAAAACATTTTGATATGACCAGTTTTTTTTGCGTACTTCTTTTAATATCAATGAAAAGTAACACACACACAATATTCATACTTTCAATAAAAAAATTTCACACAAATTCACAAAACACTAAATCGAGGTGCGTGACACCCGTTTTGTGGTTCAATAAAAATAAAAATAACATGAATTAAATGAGTTTTTTCAACTTAAAATAATTTTTTTTTTCTTATCCTGTCGCTCACTCACTGCATTCATCAATCCTTTGTCTTGAATACAGACCATTTCATATCTCTCTCACTTAAAATGAGCAATAACGTGTTCAAACATATAAAATTTACAGCACAATTTTAAGTGAACAAAAAAATAAATAAATACTTTTTTGTTTGTATTTATTTTTATCACACATCTCCCATTCGAAGGAAATGAAACAGATGTAAGATTTCCGTATAAAAGCAGTTTTTTTTCATTTTATTATAATACAAGAATCACATATCATCTGGAAAATTGAAAAAATTTATGTAAATAAAAAGAGTGTACAGTATTTGATCTTTGAGAAAATGAATAAACGGAAGAATATAAAAAGATACAATATTTTATTTGATTGAAAGCATATTGGAGAATTGATAAAAATTATGATTCGTTTTAATCCGAATTGGTTATGATTTTTTTTTTGTTGAGATTTTTTTCAAGTGAAATTATTTGAACAAGTTATTTGCATAGGGTGCTCTTATATTGGGTGAAGGGCACTTCTTCTTATTCTTGGAATAGGAAATTATTTTTCAATTTTTCGTAAGGGAAAATTTTGTATCATAGTTTAAATTGAATCTTTGAACAGTGTGAGTAACATAACTTTAAATTGAACACAAAAGTAATTTAAAACTGATTTTCTTCGATAACTGGTTTTGTGAGAATGGTTGAAGTTGAATTGAAAGTTTCTCTTTAGATAACTTAAGTTGCAGCTTCATTATTGGTCAAAATGTATTTTAATCGAACTTAGCAAAAAAGGATTTGGGCTTTATTTTATCAATTTGACCTTATATGAATAATATTAATATAACTTTCGACATGCTTTCTAAAATTTTAGGTTCTATTGGGAAAAGTTTGTGAATGTAGTCAGCTTACAAAACACTGTTCGACAAAAAAATGCGTTGTTTTTGTTGCTGATTGATCCTATTATTTTTCCTTCGATCACGTCTTCTTTGCGCATTGGATTCAATATTAAGTTCTAACAATTTTTTCACTGGATTATCTGACGGTCTTCTAAGTACAAGTTGATACCAACTTGCAGCATCATCTTTAATTTTAGTACATATATCTTTTTTGATGTGAAGAGATCCTTTTATTCTTTCTGACTTGATTTTGTCCATTTTTGTTACTTCTAACGACTTTCAACACATTTTCATTTCAGCAGCTGTCAAAAAAAGAGTCAATTTTTAAATTTGTACACTGTTAGTTCAAAACTCCCCCCAGTACAAAGTGATTTGGTCCACAGACAGAGATTTTTGATTGACACTTACAGAGCGTTTGATGAATGAAATTCTTATCGCATTTCGTGCTAATTTGTAAAAAACGACAATTATGGGCACTTTTGTATTTCACGTTTTGAACTTACTGTAAAACTTAAGATATAAATTATATCATATAATCTGGAATTGGTAATTTTTTTGTCAGGTTTCAATTTTTTTTTTAAACTGTTAATATCATTTTTTTGTTGAACAGTGAAATTAAATCGTATTTTGCTACTTCTTAAATTTAAATTTAAATATATTCAACTTTCTCTCCAATTCTCAAAATATAATTCATACTTTTCATGGATATGCTCAAATAAGTTCCTTTTTCTTTTTCCACACACAAAAAAAAGGAAGTAAAACGACACACTGATATAATCGCTTAAAAGTTCTGAACAAATCCACTCACACAAACAACACAAATAACAATTCATCAATTTTTGTACAAATCAGTGACGCAGAACACGAAATTTCACAGGTATGAATTTGAATATGAGTAAAATTGCGTGTAGATAATTTCCGGTTGTTGAATCTCTTTGACTTTTGATACGGGTGTATAATCTTTTGGTTGTGTCAATGTTCCTTGGCAAAATGTGACATTGTGTTTTTACAATGTAAATTCACCAAGAATCTCTGTCATTTTATACCCATGAGCCAAATAAGTTTTAGAGAAAGTGTCAATATAAAGTTGACATCGTGGTATGAGACGATGATAATCAGATAGAAAATTTATGTGTAACTTTAAATTTTTTTTACAAAAAATATGTTTTCTCGGCGTTGAACTGTCTCCTTAACTTTAAAATTAAATAGAATTTTCCTTAATATTTTTTTAAATGTCTACTTCTCAAGTACCACTTCAACTTGAACTTAAGAGCCATTACAGTCAGACACTATATGAAAGTACTTCAAAAAAATAAGAGAAATAAATGAAAAGATGGATGGATGAATGAAAGAAAAAATGAAAAGGGTAACGGAAGTTTATTTGACTTACGGGGTTAAAAGTAAAAATTATTTATATGTCGGTACATTTTTCATCTTAATTTTTGAAAACTTATTTAACACTCACCTCCGTTTAATATGCCACTTACAGAATTTTTCTTATGATTGTTCAGTTAACCGTTTTTTTTACATTTCATTTCTTTAGCAAACAAGTTGTGTGTATTCTAAAGTTCAGCTTAACAACAGAAATTTACCTCTTTTTTTTATAAGAGGTAAAGAACAAAAAAAAAAAGTTTTACACAATTTAACATTGAAGAAAAAAACTTTTTTTATATGATAAAGAGTAGGATGAAGATAATATTCTGTTTTTGAGCAGACACTTTAACGCTTCAACATAGTTCATATAAAAGTGAATTTAACACATGATGATGATAAACGTTGAGCACGAGTGCATTTTTTGAACAAATATTTGAAGTTACGAGTGTTAGAATTGAAAATAAAAGGAAATTCAAAGCAAAAGGATAGAAATTAACACCATTTCCTTTTTCCTTGAACGTTGAATACTCAGCAATTATGGTCAAATTGAGTGAGTGGTTTCAAATTCCTTCTACTTTACTTACATGCTTTTTGGCTTGTTCTTCATCAGGGAGTCCAGACTGTCCTCATGTTGAGAAAAGGCGATCTACAAAATGTCTCGAACTAAAACGTCAGAATGCAATTTGTTTCAGTTCCCCCAGGTTGTTAAATTGTGCCTCATTTGTCTCTCTAATCGAGTTGGCATCAGAGAGTGTGGAGTGTCGTCAGGTGTTCCTTGGTCGATCTCTTCTACGGCTACCTTGTGAAATGCCTGGTGGCAAACTTATGAAGGGTCTTTTCGTAATGTATGCCCAATAAATCCAAATTTTCTTCTACTTATCTCCAAATTTATGTTTTGCATCTCGGCTTTTCTCAGTAGTTCCTCATTCGAAATTCTATTCGGCCAGAAGATACGCAGAATTCGCTCTAGACAGCGGTTGACAAAAACTTGCAGCCATCTCTTAATGTTCTCTGTAACGAGCCAGGACTCAGGATCTCAGGTTGACTTTACGCTCAATAATTAATTTCGACCGTGAAACACGGACCTCTGACAAACGTCGTTAAAAGTCCCATTTTATGCAATTAAAAGAGAAATGTGAAATGATAAAAAAAATAGAAAAAGAGATACCTAAATTAAAAGACCATCAATTCAGTTTATCATAATATCATTAAGTGTGCACTCAAATTTAATGCATGTATAAAATCCTCAAAAAAAACACACCATATTGAAATAATGGTTGAAAAAAAAAAACAAAAACTCTTTGAATCAAAAAGTTAATATTGAATTTTGATCAAAATGATGTGGGTTTTTCTTCTCTTTTCTTTTTTAATATTTGACTTTAGAGATAAATGTAAATGAAAACTTTTCAAATGCATTTTCTTCTTTTTTTTAGAATAATCTAATTTTCTATGGCAATCGACTGATATGAATTTTATATCATTCAAATTAGTTGCAACAGTTCAACTTCTAGATAAGAAACATGGTGAACTGGGACAAAAAAATATGTCGACCTCATCATATAACGCAACAGAGCAGTGTATTATTATGTAACAAAAGAACCATAAAAATACCGGCACCTGCTTTGCATAAATAAAATATAAATAAGAATACAAATTCTCGCCTAGTGAGCTTTTATAAATTTCTTTTTAAGTTGATTCTTCTCCTTTTTTTATTTTATTTTATTTTTTTTTACTCGATACACACACAATACAATGATTATAATAATAATAATAAAAAAGAATTTGTATTTTATTTTTGTAGATTAGCTTGTTTATTGTAATGAAAAATACACTATTACTCCCAGAGATGATATTATCCACTTATTAGAATGAAAGTCACGTTATTATATTTAATATTATACACATAATTATACAGAAATGAACGTTTTATATGCAGTTTTGCTGCTGCTACTATAATAAATGTGCCGTTTTTATTTACTCAGAAATTTATTTGAAAACTAATTAACAATAAGAAAATTATTTTGATCAAAGTTAATTTGAAAATGTAATTGATGGAAAAACTACATTATTTTTTTCGGGTGGGTGGAAGAATATTATTCAACTATAAATTTACATGATTTATTGTGAGGCGTAAATTTTCTTGCCATAGCACTTTTAGTAGAGGAGTCTTTAAATGATGTTTTTATTAGAGTTAGTTAAGCGAATGTAATTTTGATAGTTTACGTTACGCAAATAAACCGAACATGCCTTTTAAAAATATTACAATCAAATGAAAAGAGTATGCACTGTACTCGATGATTTTTAAACAAAGGAGACTGATATTGAATTCTACATTATAACACTTTTTGGTGTTGCAGTTTGGCGTCGTATAGCGGCACCTCTTACGACACGAAATTTTAAGCATATTTTGACAGGTTTGACAGTTTAAAAAACTTAAATTTAAATGTAGTTCCGCTAAAATTCAAGCCGCAGAATTTTAAGAATCCGCGGGATTATCAAAATTGCGAAAAATCGCGAATATTACTTTAACTGCAGAAATTTTCGTAATTTTTTGAAACTCTGCTGTTTTCAGTAGTTTTTTTAAAAGGTTCGCATTTTTTTTAATTTTCGTGATTTTGAAAACTGCGTGGTTTCTGAAAATTCCACACTCTAAGTTGAAAACAGTGCTAAGCGATAACCCAGCATGCGGGGCGATAACGGGTGTTGGCGGGGTTAAATTTTTTAAATGTAATTTTTAGCGCATTTTTTTGAAACATGTCGCTATTGTCAGCTTTTGTGCCTCGTAATCGTCCTGCAAATAAACTCCAATGCGGGGTTATTGCCAAGCACTATGGGGTGATTTGCGGGGCGTTTTCATCTTAGAGTGCACGATTTCGATTTTACTGAAACTACTTTTTTGAATTCAAACTGTCAAAATAAGCAATTTGAGTCGAATTTAGTTATTTATATTTTAACGTACTTTAGCAATGAAGGTAATTGATTCAACTACTGTATTAATTTGATGTGATTGATTATTTCACGTGGATTCCATCCAACAAAATCTTTGACAATAAAGCATTGAGACGTGATCCTTGCGAAGGAAATTCCCAGCCATAATTCAATTAAACTTCCATATCTAATTTTATGTAATCAACCCTACTTTACAGTGCATGCATTATTACAAGAGCAAACATGTCTCTCTCGCCATATATTAAAAGGAACAAAGTTTCTCCAAAGAATTTTTAATCAGATAGAATGAAAAATATTCACATCTTAACATATTTCATTCTAAAATGCATATTGGAATAATGAACTCACAACATATCCTTTTAAATGTTCAGTTGAGATAAAAATGTTGTTACAGCTAACGCTACTTATAAACTCTATTATTATCATAAAAAGATACAATGTTGTAATACTTTGAAAATAATGTGACAAAATGTCAAGAGAATAATTTGTTTAATATTCTTTCATATACACAATTCCAAGTCTAGTCGGTAATTTCATTTTCTATAAAGTGTGAGTTGAAATTACATATAATAAGGTTAGATTTGTTATGAGAGGATTCTATTTTAATATGAAGTAGTAAACAAAATTGTTTATTTTCATCAACCGAAATTCCCTCTTTACCTTTTTTTATTCTACATTTTAAATGATCTAGTGTTTATTTGTGTAAATGAATAAATGTTTACAAGACATTCTCTCACTTAAAAATGACCCGTGATACGAAGATAAATTTGAATTTTGACATGAAAAGGTTTAAACAAACTCATAACATGCTACAATTTATGCACATATTTATTTTTTTTTTATTATTATTTATGAACATTTATGTTTGTTTTGTATATTTCCTGACTCCTACCTTGCATGAAAATACACTTTTTAACATTATTTCACACTAAATCACTTTTAAACTCATTAGTTAACGTAAAAAGGTGATGTAGAACTTAAAAGCGAAGTGTATGGGTGTGTGCTTAAGTGTACTAAGGAAAAAACTTTTATGATAAACGAAGCACGGAAGAAAGAAGTGTAAAATGTTTCTTCACTTTAAGAAAATAAACTACAAACACTCTTTTAAATAAAACGATTGTAAAATTATTTTTTTTTCTTAGGATGTAAATATTTCCTTTGTTCTTTTCGCAATCGGATCTTGGCTGATTGTTTAAAATATTTTTAAGCTTCACGTATTTGAATATTAAATCATTGTCTTGTACTTACGTTTAACAACTAAAAAATTATACTTTTATATACAAGAAGAAATGTAAGAGGTTTTCACAGAAGGAATAAATGTTTTAATTATTATTTCAAGTTTTTTCTGCATATGAAAAATATGACAAAGTATCTTAAAAAAATTTCTAGAAAAAAAGAGATTTTTAAAATTAAGTCATTTAATATAACGTTTTGTTACAATTTTTTCTTACTTTATGTTGCATACACAATATGTAAATGGGTTATGTGCTGTATTAACTCTTACCTTAAATTGCAATCTCGAATTTGCTTGTTCCTTTGTAATTCAATTGCAGACTTGTGCTTGTTGCTTGAAATGTTAAGGTATCGATTTTTTTTTCATTTGATTACAATGAAATCTGAACCTGATATTAAAACAAAAAGTGAGGGAAATGAGAAAGAGCGGAAGTAATTGAAAAAAATAATACATGAGCTGACTTTAAATGAAGAAAAATTAATCTGGTATTTTTTGTTTAAACAATTTAAGTTTTTTGCAGTAATTATGAAACTGGATCCAATTATAAAATATGGCGATTTTTAAATTTCTAGCTAAAACATTTTTAATCAGTTCCAAAATGGGGGACTTAACCGAATGAGGAATACGAAACAACATTGAATTGAAAACCTTTGATCAACAACACAAATATGAAACCAGAAACAGGAACGACTTTATTTTATCGAGAACTAGATCTAACTCACTTTTTAATAGCTTATTGGCCACTGGATTATCGAATTTTAACAAGCAGCCTGATCAATTGAAGAAAGAAACAAATGTAGTGCTCTTCAAAACGGCCTTGAAATCCTACGTCTAAAATAACTCATGAATGACTCCTTGATAATAACTGCTGAATAACTTCTAAATGTCTTCTAACTAATACTGAAAAATCCTATTTGAACTGCCTAAGCTCAGTGAGTGCTCAAAACTCACAAACCTGAATTGAACTTATCTGAATCCTGTTTGAGCTTCGTAAGTGCTCTTAACTCACATAACCTAGTTTCCATAATGTTTTATTAGTCTAACATATTTTTGTTTTTAACTGAGCATACCACTTATGTGCCTAAAACCAGCCAGAGGCTGAAATGGGACTACACTGACAGTGGGTTAACACTATACTATAACGAAAATTGTTCAAAATCACCGTCTAATTTAAAATGGATATTCAAATTTAGTGCCGTTAGAGCGCTGGTTACAATTTACTGGCAAAGTCCATGGAATAGAATTTCACTTGACATTTCATTTGACGTTTATTTTCTGTTGGAACACATACTGAAACTTTAAAATTTTGAATGTGAAATCTTCAAACGTCAAAATGAATGCTGTTCTGTGAACTTAGCTCGTTACAGTCTATCCTTTTTGAATGTAATATCAGTCTAGCAACTACCGACACAAGAATAAAGAGCTTGGAAAACATTTTTTATTTTTATTAAATAATGCAAAATTCAATATCAGCAATTTAATAGAAAATAATAGAAAAAAACTCACATGAATAGAAATTCTATCATATGAGCTTTAAATATTTGAGAATCTATTCATTTTTTTTTTTTGTTATTTTTACACAACGGTCAAATATCTTGAATAAATGATTTTAAATTGAAATTTATATCAGACAAAGTAGAAAATGTATCAGTTACCGTTAGAATTTTCATACTTTTAAAATTTTGGATGCAAAGAGAAAAGTAATAAAAATTTTATATATCATTTCTCACATGTCTGATTTATGGCAAGTAAACTAACATGCTCAACTTTTAATTTATTTTCACAGTATAATGTAAGTTATGTAAAATAAATTAAATATTTGCATTTTGAGGAATACTTGAATACTTGCATATTAATACTGTAAAATTAGCTTCATAAAACGTGTTGTAAAACTACCATGTTTAACTAACTGTAAAAACAAATCCGATTTATTTTAACTTTATGTAACAAATTCCTATTTTTATATTAAAATTGGCTTACATAAATAACTTACAAACAACAAATTTTATTGGTGTCCAAGTAAATTTAATTTAAAATAAAACTTTGATTATGTGCCAATGTAACAATTTTTTGGTCTTGGTTTTTGTAGCATATTAAATTTTTGGTTTTAATTTAAGTTATTGCCTATTTTTTGTTACAATCACTTTGTTAACAGGAAAATTATTTACTTCAATTCATGTCTGAATGGAATAAGGTTTGAAATTTACAAATAAAATTATAATTTTAACTTTTTTGGAATTTGTCTGAAAAATCAGCCATTTTGGAAAGTTTTTTTCATAACAATATTTTTCATAAGAGCATTTTCAGGCTTTGGAGACTCTGAACCTTGCTCGATTTCGCCATACTGGAGTGGTGAATTTCACCCTCAGAGTGGCAGATGGTGCTTTTGATCAAATTAAATTATTGACAGCAGCGCCACACCCAAATGCGGTGATATTTTTTTTTAAAATACTTCAAAAAACAAATTTCATAACAACAACAGAAATTGTTGTTTTCCTTTACTTATCATATTGAATTACATTTCGATTCAATTCTTGCAATAGGAAAATGTAACATGACATGTAAAATTCAATTTTGGTTTATTCTACGATTCTACGCAATACCACAAGACACATGTCTTTTTTATACTTGATTTTTTAAAGGATGTCAAAAGTGTTATTCTATACATTTCTTTTCCTTTCAAAAATTCACTTTAAATCAGCATACGAAGGCGAAACGAACGAAAAAATGTTTTATATTTGTTATTCATCATATTTTCATCTTTTAACGTCATAATTTGAAGCACATGTAATTAATCTTTTATTTAAAATTCTTTTGTCATGACTTTAAAAAAAATGATCTATCGAATTTTTTTGTTAACCTTAAAAGTAAATTTTTGTCTTTTTTGTTAAAGAAAATGATTAAGGAAAGCATTTCCTTGACTTACACTGAATTTCACTCAATTATTACAACACTCAAATAATGGTCACATCTCAAAATGTATTAAAGTTGTTTATCATTCCCAAATATTCTATAAATAAACTATTTATTAAGTTAACTGAACCTGCGTTGGTCTTTTTATTTGCTTTTATAATCAATCAACGTCAAACAAAGCAGCCACACAAATATTTTTGATACCTCCATTAAACGTGTAAATATACAAAAATTACCACCAACCAAACAAAAAACAAGTACACAAAAATAATAGTCAGAAATTTTTTCTCATCCATCCTTCCCGAGTGTGAATAATTGTTTTCTGGAATTAAATATAATACAAAAGAATTTAAACATAATGACCGCATGCATGTATTTGTGTGTTAAAATTCAGTAAATTTTACATTATGGTCAAAATTGTGGTCTTTTATTACTTTGAAAATTAAATTAAAGTATGACTCTTTGTTGTGCTTTCATTTGTTGTTAAAAATGAAATGAAAATTAAAGGGACTTACAAACAAACTCATTTTTGCGTGAGAATTATTCATGAATTTGGTGAGTTTTTTTTTGATATTAAATGCCAAGATTAGATAAAGTTTATAGGAATCATGTTTAAAGAAAAATGATGTTTTATTCATTTTTTTTTTGGATACTAATACAAACTATCGACTGGTAATAAATTTTCTATGTTGCGTCAATCTCTGTAAGAAAATAATTTGTTAAAGGACGATTAGTTTGATTCTTATCAAGAGCAAGTTAAATGGGCTTAATTCAAATTCTGTAGATGGCGCTGTCAATTGAAAATGAATTTTACAACTTTAAATTGCTCACCCAATTTTTTTTGGAAAATTAAATCAATATAGAAACAATTTGACTTCATAAGTTAAAGGAAAACCATGTTGATTTAACACTTTAAGTCGAAAACGCCTCGCAAATCATCCTGCAAGCTAGAACCAAAGTACCGCGTGTACGTATTTTTTGCGTAACTTAATTTAAACTTTCGAAAGTTTTTTACGCGCACTTATCGTCTAAGATTTTTTTTTAAATGCACGTGAAATGAATATATTACAGATCGCAGAATTTAAAAAATTTAGACATTTTTAAAATTTTTATTTTAAAAATTTAGACATTTTTAAAATTTTTATTTTAAAAATTTAGAATTTTTTAAAAATGTCAAAAATCAAGAATTTTTTAAAATTTAATTTTAAAAAACCCCGAAAAAGTTTTCATAATCGTTGAAAATTGCTGTATTTTTTTAAAAAAACACGAATTTTTTAAAAACTGCAGAAAATCATGAATTTTTCGGGTTTTCGGGACTTTTAAGATTTTTCGTAATTCAAGAAATGTTCGCCATTTTTCACAAATTTCGAGTTACGTCGAACGAAAAAAAACGTAAGCGCTTAAAAAATATTTGAAAAATTTACCCTATAAACGCAAAGCAAAGCACTCCGTATGCAAGTGAATTGTCCAGCGAGTTGAATTTCGAGGCATTTTCAACTTATATAATGTAAGATGCCGTTTTCACTTCACCAGATTAAAATCACGTATATGACATCCCATACGCGCGAAATCAGTATAAAATGTTAGATTGGCGCTTTACGCGGTCATTTTCGAAACTAATCATTAAAATAATGCAAAAATTTGTGTTAGTTCATTTAATTGCCGTAAAGTTAGTTTGGCACTATTTTTTCTCTGTGATATACGTGCTTAAATCTCATCAGATATGGCAAAGCTTCATTTAAATTCATGAAATTAAAATGCACGTCCGACAAATGTTTGTAACATCATTTGTATAATGTTGTACATTTTTTTATTTTATTTTATGACACCATGCCAAGTAGATATTTCATAAAATAAATAGCTGCAACAGTATGTATCTCCATTTTTCGGCTCAAATTATTAATAATAATAAAAAAAAAAACATATAATAAAAAAACGGACAATCTGCCAAAAGATACCTTGTTTCAATTGGAATATAATAACAATAATAGTCCTTTAATGTGGAACATAATAACAATAAAAAAAACTGTCAACATGCTTTTATGTTTTATGCATTTTTTATTTTTATACATGAGACATGTTTGAAAATTTTAATTCAACTACACACACACACACATATAAAAACGGAAGTATTTACAATTGAAGTATTGAAGGGAAAAAGAGCTTGTACTCAAGATTTCATTACTTTAATATGAAACACGTTTAAGTTCTTCATTTTGTTTATTTTTACTTGTTTTCTTAAATATTTTCTTGAGTTTATATATTATTATTTTTTTTATGTGCAGTAACAGCAATAAAAACAATAATAATAATCGTAAATCTAGACTAACTGTAACATTATGAAACAAAAAGTGCACCTGACCTTGTTTATTTAGTTCATTCTTATTTTAAAAGAGAAGCACAGCAAAAAAAATGTAATGAGAAAATTATTTCATATAAATTGTGTATTTTTTTCCTCTGAAAATTAAATGAAAATTAAAATGAATGAAAATTCTGTTATAAAAGGAAAAAAAAATCAGCAAATTAAAATCAAATAAAACTTTACTAATGATTTTATTGTATTGTATATGTTCAAAGGTTAAATGCACTGCGAATCAAAGTAATTTAATGGATTATTATTATTTTTCTTTATTCTTCTCGCGTTTATTACAAATGACATAAATACATTTTTCATTTTCAAAGCAACAACTTCACAACAGATTTTAATCGGTTTAACAAACAAGACCAGCAACGACAGTAAAAAATTAAATGAAAAGTATGAAAAAAAAGAAAATGAAGACGAAAGAATGTGTTTTTTTTTTGTTGTTTAAATACAACATTAAATAGGTAAAAAATAATTTATTACTCTGCATCAGACAAACAATGTGTCATAATACAGAGAAGGAAAAAAAGGAAGGGAGAACAAGAACTAGACCATAGTAAATCCATTTCGCACGTTCATTCATTCATCAAAGTGATTGGTGTTAATCCAAGTGGATAAAAGTGGCTATTAATCACGTTATCATTTACTTTAATTTTTCTACATTTTTTTTTCAAGTTATGTCTATGCGTACTTATGCCACTTAGTGACTTGGATATCTTAATAGAGAATTTTGAATTTTTTGTTATCTGTTAATTTTAATCTGGAAAAGATAAATTAATTTGTTATGTAAAAAAGGAAAAAAAGACAAAACGAAGGAAGATTAAAATAAGATATGTTATATTATAAAATGATGTAAGATAAAAAAAATTGTATCATGTGTTTTTTTACATTAAACTGTTTGATTATGACTTTATCCAAGGAATTTCTCTAATACTCATAAATTTCCTGAGAATATTTCATATAAAATGAAACAACGAGAATTTACGTGTATTTTAACCTGAAAAATCGTATAAATCTTTTTTTAAATTTCATTATGTGAATTGTAACTTTTGTTTCATATTATGATATATTTCTGACTTACTAGGAAAAATTTTGTACTAACTCTTTATTAAATGATGTTTCTTTTGTTTTATGTATTTTCTTTCTGAATCAAAATTTTCACCATATTTATTTTAATAGAATTTTATGGAAAAACTAGCTGGACAAATTTCTTTGTCGTGTTCAGGGGAACGTTGGGAATCATTTGAATTTTTATATACTGCAGAGACATATTTTTTTACTTTTACTCATTAACCGCGACTGATGCGTCAACGCAACACCTACTTTCAGGCCACTTTTCTCGTTCATATTAAAAAAATTCTTTGTCAATCTTTTTTAGAGTCTTAATTTAAGATGTTTTGTGTCAAACAGTTGAATCGTTTTTGAATTTTAACCTTAAACTAAAAAATTATAAGCTAAACTTTTAAGAAAAGTCGCGTTTTTTCATTATCGTACAAGAGTTCTGTATGTATTTGTGTAGCACTTATACGTATTTTATTTTGGCTCTGCTGTAAAATTTTTATATGAAACATGAAATTTTCATCGAAGAGAAAAGTGTTCATTTTTACTTAAAGAATAGATCATAGAAGAACTTTTTGTTCAAAACTCAATATTTTAGGAGCGGCGGTTAATGGGTTAATACACACACATCGTCGTGCCACTATGTTTCAACCTTTCATTCACTTGCAGCAACTGTTGTGTTTTTGAACATGTAACTGCAAATGAACATTTTCATTTTTAATTTACATTTTCACGGAAATTTACTCTGTCTGCTGGACGATGACGTTTGGAATTGTAATTTTAATTACAATTGACTGAACTTCACACTAATGAAAAAAAAATTGTTTTGTCATTGAATTTAGCGATATTTTCCATTAATCTGAGTATTTTAAATTTTCATGTAAAATTTTTTATCTAATTTAATTTAAAATGATTGATGATATGCAAAAACAACATTTTTTGGATGAATTGAACATGATTCCATGGAAATAAATTGCAAATAAATATTTAAGTTCAATAAGTGTATTGGAAATTTTACAAGAGTGTGAGATGAATGACACATATATGTAAAATAATAATAATAATAAATGTAAATTTTAGCTTCCATGTAATCGGATCAAGTAATACACCCATCTGAATATTGGATATGCGTATTTCATCACCAAAAAATGTGCTGAGTGTCACATTCAATACCTCCATTAATGTCAATATCGAAACAATTTATACCATACTTGCTTTTATTTATTATATATAATAAACACGTTTTGGTGTGATACCCACTGCTGTGTTGTGCCACTTTATTTTTTGCCTTTATCATTCCATTAATTCGTTGATCTACAATAACAATGTGACTAGAATAATGAGAACGCCTGGTCTTAAATTACTGTTCTTAAAAAAAAAAAAAATTATTTGTATATCTATTGATTTTAATTTTATATTACACACAAAACTCATATTGGCTCACTTATCTATATAAAGCGACATATATTTGACACTCGATTGTAAATATTGAACATTTGAAAGTGATAGAATTACACACAATATTAAAGATATGAACGACAATATACGTGTTAAGGGACATGAATGGTCTGTTTTATTATTATTATTATTATTATTATCAGAATTGCTTTTTGTTCTGGTGTAAAATCGAATATTGCATTATTTGACATAACAATAAAAGTGACTGTATTCAAATTTCAAGGCATCATAAAATGTCTCATGGTATTGAAAAAGGAAATTTTAAACCAATTCCTGAGAATTAATTAAAAAAATATTTTTAATTCCAATTCTCTTGTTACATTAATACCCTTAATTTATATTTCAAAAAAAGGAATTTTATCCTTTCAATTCCTCCTTTTTTTTGTATTTTTAAATATGTATATTGGATTTGAATTTTTAAATTGTTTTAGTTTACTGATTAATATACTCTTTTATTTACATTTTATCATTTTTCCTTGGTCACATTTATCTATTCAAGCTTATATGTGTATTTTATTTTTCCGCACAGCAGGATATCAGATCATGATCTGTATATTTATTATCTGAATAAATATAAACAACAAATAAATAGAGAAATATAACAATAGACTTTTTGTTGTTAAGAAATAAGAGTGAAAACCACTATATCTAAACGGCATAGTTCTTCTTTTTACTTTTTTTTTTTTTTTAAATTGTGTTTTAAAGCAACTTTGCAACTTTCTTTCTTCTTTCTTTGTTAAGCGTTGAAGTGAATTGAATGCCACAAACATTCACCACGTATCTACGGTATTTCTCTCTATTCATACTTTTGGCATAAAGTGCATTATAATGTTGACTTGTACATGTATATTGGCGCCTTTTGAACATTAGTTTCATTCAATTCCTTTTTTTTACTAGTAAAAGTATTTATTTATTTTCTTTTAGAAAATTTGAAATCTTTTGTATTATTAAGAAATGAATTGAATGACATGAAAGTGTTGTGGACCTTAAAGTATTCAATTAACTTTAGATTCAATCTTTAAGATCAATTTTATGTATTTTGACATTTGAAGTGACACCAAAATTTTTTCACTGTAAGTTGAAAACAGCCCACAGTACAAATTGACTTGGTCCGTTGACAGAGATTTTTGATTAACGCTTTCAAAATGTTTGATGAATCCAATTTTTAACCCATTTCCTGCTGATTTGGATAAAAATTTCGAATATTATGGGCACTCTTTTAGTCTATGCATATAGTGCGGGGCAAAATTGGGCAACTCCTTTCCACAAAAATTACCTTAATCAAACTATTTGCCTTGATGTAGATCAAAGAACGTTCATTTGAAATTCACTCTTGATCAGACGAAGAAATGGAAATTTTTGATGAATTGGTTAAAAAGCAATTTACAAAAATATGATTCAAATTACACTGAACCAGTTTCCCATAAAAAGGAAAACATTATATTTTCATTCATATTTAATCTTAAGTATTTGCTAAATAATTGATATTTCACTTCCATACCATTAAAAAACCATAAATTTTTAATTATCGAAACGTTATTGGAGATGTCATAGTCCAGTGGTGAAGACATTCGTTAACCACGAGACGGAGATTGTACGGTGCAGTGCTTAGCATATTGGACTATCAATCTGAAAGTTGGCAATTCGATTCTCGCTCCGGCCATGAAACTTTACAATCTCAAATGTCCCTTTTTCCGACTACTCAATTTAAGTCAAAGCCTAGATAAAGGTGGCCACTGCTTGGGATGACAAGTTAAAAGCCAAGGCCCTCGGATGATGATAATGAGTATGCAAAATGAGCCTAACTGATGGCCTGAGTGCAGGCCTAATAGCCACCCTACAAATCTGAAGCAAGTCATGGACATGGGGCTTATCGTCAGACTGCTTCTGGATGCCATTTTAACAGCTTAAACCTTTGGCTAAACGTTCTACGATTACTATGGAAATTTCGATGAAAATAGCATGCATACGACCGTATTGCGGAGCTTTGCAAACCTTACCCTATCCATGTAAACGATTTTCGATTTTTGTATTACAACATTTATAAATTTTCCTCTTTTATTGGTCAATCAATTCATTGAAGTACTTCAATTTAAATTATTTCTGAGTGATGTTAAATTAAATCGAAAAAGAAAATATACAAATGACAATCCTTCGTCAAGATGATATCGATGCTATGTGTGTTTGTTTCTGATTTAAATGATGATGATGACTGTGCAATTTAGTATCTCAATCTTTTTATCTTGGCATTTTTTTTATTTGGAAAATATTCTTATTTATTTATTACTCGCTATGTCATTATTGTTATTTCTTTTGTTTGTTTTCAAATAAATCGACTCCATAAGACGACCATATGGTCTTTAGATAATTTATAAAATATTGTCTTAGAGACGCTTGAGAGAATAAATAATTAAATTAAGATTATACGGTTGAGCAATATAAAAGGGGGGAAATAATAAATTTGAATGGAAAAACAAACTAACTAACAATCAGCATAAAATTGGACAGAAACATAAGAAATTGATGTTTTTCTCTCTTTTTACATTGAATGATTATGGTTGAATAAATTATTTATGTTAATAGCACATTTTATTTGAAAGACCATGATTTTGATTTTTAATTTCAAATAATCTTATGTGAATACAGATCATTAATGGTTTTATTTGTATTTAATTATTTTTTTTTCTTTTTATTACTAATTTTATGTCTTTCAATGATTAAGTATCACTTAATAAAGATTTGTACGACAAATTAAAGATAATGCTTATGTGGAGACGTCTGGTTTTTTATTAAAAATAAATAAATCTTTTATATTTTTTTCAATTTAATCGGAAAATCAATTTTGAATGAGAAGCAATCAAAGATTCAATTGAAAATAATTGACATTACGGTTAAATAGGTGGGAAATAATTCAAACATTTCGTGACTCAACAGGAAAAATTTAATCAAATCAAGATAGAATTCATTCATTGAAATCGATAATTCATATAATATCTCCTATTCGTCAGATCATTGAATGCCTTACATTTTTTTATCCAACATCCGATATTGCGTTTAAAGCTAATATTTTTTTTCTATGAAAAATAAATATTCACCTCAAATTTTGAATAAAAAACATAAATAATCTATAGCTGTGGGCAATAAACACGCCAACTGTGTGACTAAAATTCATATAATTTTAAACCGATTGATTAATTAACATAATTCATCAATTCAAAAATACACCGATACACAATATAATAAATAACAGCCTCAGGAGTATTCAAAAAAGTTATTTTACCACTAAAATTTCATTTAAATGTTACTCACAGATTGTCGACCACAAATATTTGATAATTAGTTAACAACATAAATGCATTAAAATAATCGGTCAAATTCATATTACAATGAACAAAAAAAACATAACAAAATGATTTTCATGTTAGTTTACATAAAAAAAAATTGGAAAATCGATCAATTTTCAACCCAAATTAAATTGATTTGAATAAATAGTCCAAGTTAATTGAATTTATATGAATTCATTTTTGTCGAAACGTGCTTTCCTCTTTCATCAGATATATTTTTTTTTTAACTTGAAAATCGTTCAAAAAACCTCAAGGGAATAAAAGAAAAATTGTCTAATAATAACATCAAGAGATGATTAAAATGTAAATTAAATAATATAATTTTAATAATAAAAGGAATAATAAAAATAACAAATGAATAAAGAGAAAAACAGAAAAGTAAATTGATGAGCTGTGTCAAGTGAAAAATGTTTATTATAATGAAAAAAAAGTTATTCATTGACAATTATTTGTTATTTTTTATTATTCCATAATTTTTGAGGTGGAATTCTGGGGAAAAATACGTGATTGGGCTCGATTATGATTAAAAGAGATAAGGAGTGTTAGGCAGTTTAACGACTTGAATCAGACTGATAAGGTTTTTTGAATTTACTTAAAAGCTAATGATTTTTTTTCTTTAAATGGAGTACACTGAAGCTCAGTGCTCGCACTTGGATCTATAAGATCTTTTGTGCTACTCTTTACGAAGGGATCTAGATCTCCTTCAATACATTCAATTCGCTAAAAAACTTTAATATTACTTTAGTATCTGTGTTAACTACAGTAAAGGGAGATGGAGAGCCCTCTTTGAAGTAGCGAATCCGCACTTTAGCCAATGCTTTACACTCACAGAAGATGTGCTTTGATGTTTCATCCTC
This sequence comes from Culicoides sonorensis, assembly GCA_900002565.1. Classification (NCBI taxonomy): domain Eukaryota; kingdom Metazoa; phylum Arthropoda; class Insecta; order Diptera; family Ceratopogonidae; genus Culicoides; species Culicoides sonorensis. The sequence goes on from LN483732.1 coordinate 100,069, forward strand.
TTCTATGCAGAGCCTGTAGGTGCTTGAATCACTCCTCCTATCCTTTTGAGATGACTGCGCAAAGTGAAGTGTACTGTTAGGAGACAAGTCCGTTTACTGATGTATTTTTATTCAATAGTAAAATCAAATCTGATCTTTTCTTTGAATAGTTCACAAACTCTTTGGAATGTAAAGATGGTGGTATACTTTGAGGGTATAATTTCATCTGTTTTTCCACACACTCCGATATGAGTTTTTTGAAATAGCTCAGACCCACTCCGCAAACAGGCTCAGGGCCGCTAAATTTACCTTCAGCTCCATTCCTTGCCAGTTCATCCGCCATTTCATTACCTTCGATCCCTTCATGACCTGGTATTGACTGTTAAACGATCAGTTTTTATTTATGTGAAAACCTTAGTCAGTCATTTCAACTTAAATGCACTTACAAACACCACTCGTAATGAAGGTTTATTTTCTCATTTTTTTCATATTTTTTTATTATTAAATGTCTCAGTTCATACAAATCATTAATTTAATTTTTATTTCATTTTATTTTTTTTTTTTTATTTTGTGATAAATGAACATTAAATTTTTTCATTTTTCTTTCATTTTTTAAGATAAATTGCAATCATAAATCCTTAAAACATATAATTATTATAAAATTTCAATGAAAAAAAAAATATTTTTAGCTTACTTATACAATAATTGCTCATTTGCAATGCACAGTAAAAAAAAAGTTAATTAATTTAAGGTGAAACGACAATTTTAGATCAAAGAGTCAATTATTTTACTTTTTATTTTACAAAAAGTCCTTTTGTACAAGAAAAGAGCAAAAAAAATTTAAATTATAATGAAGTAAGAAAACATATAAATTTTTAACAGAAAATATATATATATATTAATATATATATATATATATATATATATATATATTTTAATTAAGGAAAAAAGCATCTTTTTAAAAACTTACCACATAAATTTAGTTTTAAATTAGGTTTATAACATTTAACGTCTTTTGTGCTAATTTTGTCTTTAATTTACCACAAAGGAATTTCATGATGATAATGAATATTAATCCAAGCATAATAATATGAGGCAATAAAATTCTTATTTTGTTTTTAAGTTTTATATTATTTTTTTTTGTTGTTTTGTAAATAAAAGAATAAGAAAAACGAAATATTTTACAGTAATATAACACAATTTACTATTTAATGTGACATTTTTTCTTTTTTTGCTTTACTTTTATTTCATTGTTACTGGATATTTGCCAAATTTCAACAAATTACAAAATTTAATATCTTAATTCTCTAATTCGAAATAACATTTTCCACACCATTAATGAATAAAACTGTTATCGCTCTATTTTTTGTGTAACATTTGAAAAGGTTTGTATTTCATTTTTTTATTAAATTTTTTTTCGTCCCTAGACACAATTTAATTTTCCTTCATTGTAATTAGTTATGATTAATTTGATCTTTTTCTTTATAATTTTTGAGTTATTTATCATCTGAAATTTAATAACTTATTTCCATTAATTTTAACCGTCAAAAGTACTCGCGCCAATTTTTTTTATGTTATCCCTCTATATATTTGTTATTTTTTTTCTTTATTTTTATATTAAATATAAATAATAATAACATTATCTCAACTACGAGTCACGTCTTTTCCATGCGACCGACCAAACAAGTACTAACTTGGTACAGTTAAAATTTTTGAAAACACATCCATCCGGCAGAAAATATTGCAATTTTGAACATACACACGCACACACAATTATTCTATGCACACAAACTCATTTCTTGATCACATTACATCAGATGCTGTGTGTGTACTCGGTTCATTTATAATAATACATAGCTCTGTACATGATATCATCTTTGCAGTAACGATATACGAGTTGTGGTGAATGTGATATTGTAAAAAAAAAGTATAGAACATTTCTCTTACATGAGTTGGATAGTTTGCGCATGCGTTAACCTCCTAATTTCAAATTCTTATGAATAAAATTTTACTACTTTTTAACTGTCATAGCTACCACAAGATTAGTAAGGAATTTCATGTTGCTCAAGCAAGCTTGTATCAAAAAAACACAAAGAGACCTCATATGCTCAAGTAACATCATCACACACACAAATCCAAACTTTTTCGAGTGCATGAATTTTTAAAATAATATTAAAATATTTGTTTTCGAGTTGGTTTGATATAAGTATCACTTAAATTAAAGGATTGTAAATGTTTACGAATATTTATTTACACAACATAATTATTTTCTGTTACACTATTTTCGTGTCATGAATTTATGTGATGCCATTTACTCAGTAAAACGTGCAGCTTAAAATCCAAATATTGTGTGGAAAATAAATAAATTTCAGTTTTAAATAATAAGTTACAACAACAAAAATTACGATATTAATCTGTAGAGATATTTTAAATTAAAACAAAAAAAAATGTAAATAAATTTCTCATTGCATTGAATCGAATTAAGTAATAATTTTAATAATATAGTCGGTACTTCGTTGGAATGCAAATATGAAGTTTTCAAAATTATATGATATCCCTCGATAACATTTAAAAAGTTATTTTATATTCTTTTCTTATTTTCATTTTGGGCTTTAAATTTTTTCTTTGAAAAGATTTCGCATCTCTCTTATGACCCAGATTAAATAAGTCTGAAATATTTGTTTATGTTTATTTCTTGTCTCAATGATCATAATTTTGGTTCATTACCATTCTTCTTTTTCTTAAGTTTTTTGCTCTTTTTTTTTGTTTTTTCTATTGTCTTCCACATATTTTTAGTTTGTGTGTGTATCTGAAGATGAAGTAATATCATTTTATTTTGCTTTTTGTTTTATATGATAAAAAAAATTCTTCCATGGTTTTTATCATTCTTTCAGAAATAAAATTGTATGTGTCATGTAATTTATGATACTCTGTTTTCGCACCATGTCTTAAATGATTTTGACCGATTTTTTAGAAGCGATATCGTAAAAATTTCTTTTTAATTAATTAATGCACTATAAACATAATGTTAATAAGTTTCGTATGTTTTAAATGAAAATAGAGTAACAAATTCATCTAATGACACACACATGGTGCTTAGTTAAAAGAAAATCACATTCACTGTCTATTGTGATCACACCCGCAAGTTTCATTTCCCCATATCCCTATTTGAAGACTGTTGCCCGTCATGTTACTTGCCCCATTCTACTCAGCGCCTTCATTGCTAGTGATTATTTTATAAAAAAAGTATTATAATAATACAATGATGTCTTGAAATCGATTGTGATCTTTGGTGCTATTGTAATGAAAAAAGATTTCAGTTTTGTGAGAATAGTCATTGAAATCTTCGGAATGATGAAGCAAGAAAAGTAATAACCCGACTTTGTATTTTTGGCTGTCTTTCTTACAATGGTGAGATCTTCGTAAGTCCGGAAGATGAACTTTCCTGCCAGATACTTTTTTTTCTCAATGTACCAACAAAATTCAGTCCTTTTTACCTCATGTCAATACAACGTTTAACTGATGTGAACCAATTATCCACGGTTACAGTTTGTTAACTATGAAAAATTGGTTTACATAATCTTAGACACGCTTGTGTTGGAGTTACAAAATGATTCTCATTTCCTTGCAGTGTAAGACTTTCCGAACCTTTTTCAGTAAAAAGGTATAATTTTAATATTTTTATTCATCAAACTTTTTATTTTTTCTATATTTTTCATTGTTTTCTAATCTCTATGTGATATTCACCCGCGTTCAAACAGTTGTCGTAAAGCCAAATAGCTATCTTATGTCATTATTTTGCACCAAAATCTCAAATAAATTTGCATCCATTTTGGCCAAAGCTGGATGAAAACTTTAATTCGCCTTTCCAAGAAGAGACCTTAATCAAATCTTTGATATTACTTACAACACATAGCAAAAATTATGAAAAACAGTGTGAACCTCTAATGAATTGCACATCCTGTCCTTGCAATGGAAATGCTAAAATAAAAATTAAATACTCTTTAATGTAACAATAAGATGAAATGGATGCTTATTAATTTCAATTTTTATAATTGCAATATTTTTGTGCATTTACTGGAACTGAATTCAAAAGATAATCAAAAATGCAGTTTATGTCATTTCACTTATTCAGACATTTTATTTTATTACCAAATCCATTCGAATAAAATAGAAAAACAAAATATTGTATCATTGTAGACCTATTTCTATTTTTATTTTATTTTGTTCATGGTATTACTTTGTCCTAATTCTTTTAAAAAAAAAATTTAAATGCACCATTGCCTCGTTCAAAAAAAGTAGCGATAATGTCAAATGTAATGTGCATTGTATATGTGATACGTGTTTGCATTTTTATTGTGACAATGTTCTTAGTTTGCCGCCTGACACTTACGTGTTTTATGATTTTGATGCATTTTGCGTATTTGCTACTTTTTTTCTGTTTGTTGTTACATTTGTGTCATTTTTCTGCATGACATGTAACAGTAATAGCATGCTTGAGAAGTGATGTAGAAACAAAAAATTTGGTCCATCATATTATTTTTTTTGAACTTTTACCATCTTGAATTCCAAGATGGTTTGTTTCATTGAATATTTATCACATTTATTATGCATCACTTAGAAAAAATTTGATTCTGTGCATTTCTGTTTCAATTTAATCGTTGAAAAATCACATGAGAGTGCAGATAAAATATATGAAAAATTTTTACTGTAATTTTTATACAATCATATTTCTTCTTGCAAATTCACATATTTTTAAGGTTAAAAATTTCATTTTTGTATGGACTAAAATTGTTGTAAAAATAGTGATGGTATTTTTATGGGTGTAATTTATCCAACGAAGAGAAGAAAAACAGAAATAAATTTGAATAGTGAGTTTTAATTTTTCAAATAATTTTTCTGTAACACTGTGTGCATTGTAGATTTTATTTTTATTTATTTATATGTTTACTTGTATTCTAGGATAAATCCAAATTGCTAATAAAAAAGGGGTTTTTTGCTATGAAAAAAGAATGCTTTATTTGAATAAAGTTATTTATCATTTTTTTACTAGAACAATATATAAAGATAAGTTTCTTCACTTTGGAATGAGAAAAGTTCGGTTTGGACTCTCAATTGCAGCCAATATATTTCTGTTGTAAAGGAAAAAAAATTTTTGATAACACAGCAATAAAAGTAAAATAGTAAAAAAAAACATTTATTGAAACTGATGCTTTATTTATTATTGTACTTAGTTCAGTTAATTCCCGTATTATTATATTTTTTCTACAAATATTATTGGCAAGAGATGCATTTTATTGATTTATTAATCATTGAAATATGTTAGTAGTAAATTTATAGTTATGTTTTTGCTTCAGGATGTTTTTTGAAAATTTAATAATACATAAAACGGAAAGAGTTTTAAATTTAATTTTGAATGTTTACTCGAAGTTTTATTTTACTTTTATCTTTTTCAGAAACTATTTTGGTAATGGTAACTGCACTGCCTTTAGTCATATCAATTTTCAGATTTATATTTTACATTGTCAAACTCTTAGAAGAAAATAACACAATGTCTTTTCACAAAAAAAACCATTTTGTAAGCTTTAATGAAACAAAAATTAAAAAAAAATTACATTGAACTAATCCTATGTACAAAAACAAAAATTATATTTAATTTCGTTATTTATCTTAAAGTGCCCAAATCTTGACATAATCAACTTTGAGTGATGCACGTTTGGAGTAATCGGTGTCCAAGTCCCATGTTGGCAACCATGCTCCTCGGTTGTTCCAGAATTCAGTGAATGCAATTGGTGATTTGTTATTCCATGGTTTGCCAGTTGGGTTTTGAGCATCATCTGGGAAATATCCGTTTGTGCCACCAACAGCCAAATTCATAATCAAAAAGAATTCTTGATCGAATGGAGCAAGTGGTGATTTTGCTGTGCGCCATGGATTGTCAGTGTTAGGTGCACGTTCATCAAATTTACCCAATTCCCAGAATGGTCCTCGGATTGTTGTGGTTTCCTTATTATCAATGGAGAATTTGATGTATTCTGGAGTCCATTCCAATTGATACAAATGGAAATCATTGTCATAACCAGCACCATTATTAACAACATATGAAGCATAATCATAACCATTCAAATACCAGTATGGTCCAAAATGAAGAGTTTGACCGACTTGCTCGGTTCCAATGTTGACACCGTTATGCATTAGATTTTTGTTGCCACGAGATTCCATCAAATCGATTTCACCACTGCTTGGCCAAGTTCCGTATTTGTTGTAACGTGGCATAAACCAAATTGCAGGCCATAACCAATCACCAACTGGTAATTTTGCGCGAACTTCAGCTTTGCCATATTTGAAATTGAATGATGTTGAGGTACGAATACGAGCAGATCGAACAGGGTTAAGAATGTTTGATGGAGTTCCTTGTCTTTCACATCCCCAGCTGTTGAAAATATTAAGTGAAATTTAGAATAACATTATTTTTTTCATAAATTTAAGTTTAAACATACAATTGGGCATTGGTGCAAACTTCAGCTGGATTGCCACCATGAACACTCAACATTTCACTAATCATTGCTTGTTCCCCAAGGGTGTCAACAGTTAAAGTTGGTCGAATATACAAAACACCATCTTCACAATATGAATTTGAACGATTTGTGCCATACCATTGAAATTCCCAATTACCACCACCGGCCAATGTTATTTCATGTTCCCATTTTTGTACATCCAAATCATCAAAGTTGTCCTCAAAAATAAGATCTCCAGAGCAATATTCCTCTAATGATCGAAATAAAAAAAACAATTGAATTTAAAAAATTCAATGAATTAAATGTCAAAATAACTCACTTGGAGCATGAGTTCCCGAAACTGTAGTTGGTGACTCTTTGACACAATCTTTAGCATATGCCAAGGCACTTAAGCCCAAAACAAACAAAAATAGCTTCATTGTTAAAATGAAATGTTATTCCGAATGTAACTAAATCAAAACTGATACTCTCCGAAAATATTCTGTGAGTATTTATACCATCAAAATTTTTTGATAACTATTCTGGAATTAATTAGAGATAAGATTAAACTTTAATCAATAAATAATTGTAGTAAATTAAACGTAAAAACAATCCTTGTTGTAAAATATTATTGCCTTGAATTGAAAATATTCTCTTAATTTACATGTAGTAACAATTGTTTGATAAAAAACCTTAAAGAATCAAAGTAGAAAATTTAAATTTTATTGAAATTGATTGAATTTTAACAAGTTTCTTTTGAAAGAATGAAAAATACCTTACTTACATCAAAGCCAGGAAAACAATGCAATAAATTGCCAATATTGACAGTGTATATTCATTTATTACTATGGTAAAAAATAGAGCAAAGCAGTCTTTTGAATGACAACAAGTTATAAGCTTCTTACAATTTTTTTCTCTTATATTAACTGTTTCACTTTATAATGAATCGCTCTGAGACACAATTACTTTTGAATAAAGAATAGCTTTGAATTGACTTCGTAAATATCAATTGTCAATAATCTTTGATAGTTTAAAGTTCTATCATATTGTCTCAACTACAGCTATTGTAAAATTTTCACTTTTGCTTCTCATTTTATTATGAAAGAAGCAAATTTATGGCATGTGTGTTTGTGCTGATCAGCTGTTGATCATATTATTTGTTTGAAATACAAAAAAAAAAACAAAGTAATAAATTCCAAACAAACATAAATATGTCGTATGTCCAATTTATTATTAATGCTTTGTCATGTTATTTTACACTGAATTTGAAACATGAATAGGCTTTTTGATTTATTTAAAAGTTGTCATTGATTTATTTATTACACAAATTGGATGATGGAATCGTCACCTATATTTAGAAGATATTGTTAAATATTTTGTTCGGTTGGTTTTTTTTTTGAGACAATGAGAAAATTAGTTCAATTTTATGAGTGATTGAAATTGTTATGATAAAATTGTGAATTTAATTTAAATATAAAAATAACAAATTAGTCGGAAATTGATATTAAATTGTTATATAACAATTTTAATCTAAAATTGTCGTGGTTACACTAATTAGATTATTCAATTACAAAAAAAAACATAATTAAATTTGTTTTGAAAATTAATGTTGTGCTCTCGTAATGTTGGATAGCACTAATTATAATTTGTTGAAACACGTGAGGTGATATGAATTATGATGACTTGAGCCTGTCTGTTGGTATATTTTGTTTTATTGACACTTACTTTTAAAAAATTAAATGATAAGGTTCGTCATTGAATTTTTCAATCAAGCCAGCTCAGGTGGTGTTAAGTTTTTGATGCCATTGAATTTGTTTATTGGGCATTCTTTAAGTAGGTGACCAGTGGTTTGGTATAGATGTCCACATGGACAAGAGAGGTCATCTCTTAGTTTGCATTAATTCATCAATTAATTGCATCTTTCGTGTGTCGTTATGAATCGGTTCAGGTTGCATAGGATCTTTAGGTTTTAGGTTAAAGGTTTGGTTAGGTTAGGGACCACAGTGGAGCCTTGAAGATTCTACGCTGCACTCTGAACCCAAAACCAGTAGAAAAGGGTGTTCCCACTGGCGGCCACTGGTTAAGGGTAAAAAGTGTACCCAGTGCCGGATTGTCTATAAGGGCAATCAGGCAAATGCCAGAAAGGGCGCATTCGATCGTCTTGTAAAAGTAAGTTTTAGCATAAATTTTAAAGGAAATCATACAGGATGCCTGGGCTGTTAGTAATTTTCAATCCACCCCTAATGTTACCCTTCCTAGTTACTGTTAAATAACCCATTTTTTCCTAATTTTTTCCCATCCAATTAAAAATGGCATCATTAAATGATAATTCCACAATTCCTTGATCTGCTTGCCAGAATAAAGGCAAATTTTCCGAACTACCTACGCTTTTCAATTAAATCTTAATCTCTACAAAAAAAATGCAATTTTCTGACACCACTATTCAATAAACATCACCCACAGTAACTGGGTTAACCAAAGTTATAAATTTACAAAACCAAAAATCAAATTAAATTCTTTCAATATTCATCAATGTTTTAAATAAAAATGATTTCATTATGTTTATTCCTTTGGTTAAGTAAATGAAATCTTAATTTTTACCGTAACACCCTTTTCATTCACCCAATTGTGTTATCACAATTTCCCCATTGTTTGCTCTTAACTCTTTCCCATCAAATTACAATATTCTTCCGTCTTCTAAATGTCTTCGTTACATCAACTTGGTTTTAATTTTTAATTTTATCTTTTCACCAATTCTTGGTATTTTTTATTCATCATCATTTAAATCTACATTACGTAGATTATAATAAAAATCATTTTTTTTGTTTTGTTTTTTTTTGTTGTATTTGTTGTTGTATGGTATCATCATGAATTGGTTTAAAAATTAAATGAAAATTAAATTAAAAATAAAACAAAAGCATTCGTGTAGAAAAATCTCAGGAGATTTGCAAGTGAATTATGTTGATATTTAAAGAAAGAAAAAAAATTATAAATAAAAAAAAATCATTTAATAAAAGGATGAATACAATGAAAAATAAAGTTAAAAAATGAGTAAAGCGTTGACAAAAATTAAGAAACTTAAGACATTTAATGCAAAGTTTTCCCTGTATTTGATATTCATTTTTTTTTGTTATAATTTCAAGAGAAAAACAAAATAAAATGTGAAACAAGATTCTTTTTTTCTTCTTCTTCTTCTTAACTTTTAAGATTTTGTTAATCGATTTATTTTGATACAATGGATAATTTTTAGAAAAAATCACTTAAAATCCTATTTTCGTTGACGGTAATGGTATTTAGATGAAATCGTTAAATGTATCATATCATGTAAAAGAGGAAAGATTTAAAATGATGATTATAATAAATGGTATTCAAATTTTTTTTGTCTTGTTAGCTTAAAAAACATTACGTTAACATAGGTGCTTATACCTTTTTTTTTTCTTCTTCTTTCCATGTAATCGTGTTCACTTGAATGAAGGGCATAAAAAAGACATCATCATTGTCTCTGCTTTTTTATCTTTATTTTTTTTTATATCCATATAACAGTCAGTGTTAAGATACCGTTCTAAAAAAATTACATCAATAAGCACATGTGAGATCATGACTGTTATGTTTTTTTTTGGTTGCTCTGTTTTTTTTTGGTGTTGTGATATCATTTGGAAATGATTGAACTTTGTAAGAAATTTCTTACGTCTCATCTTATTTTCATCTCCTTTTTTTCTGTTGTGGAGGGATTGAAATTGAAGATGAGAAAACGTCAGATATTCATTATCTTCACTTCTTCCTCAATTTATTTTGTTTATTTTTTTTTCATTTCTCACACTTGTTAGCACAACAAGCAAAAACAAATGATATGCAATGTTTTTTCACTTACATTTGTATGGTAAAGTGTTCTAGGAAGGTGTAAAATGTTTTTCATTTCCATCCTTTTACGACAAAAGGAAGTCATACACACACACACATACAACATGAAACAGGTGCAACACCGTTAAATAGAACAACAAAATTTAAATATGCATGAAACTGAAACATTTAGTCATTTTTTTCATGATTATTATTATTCAAGTACAGAAAATAAACATGCATAAATTTTTGCGAATAAACATTCAAAGTAATTAAGTCACTTATGAATTTTCATTAAAAAAAAAGTTTCATTTCACCTTGTACCAAATTAAAAGAGAGAAAGTAATATTCCTACCTATTCTCTTCCTACTACGTAACATCAGGAAATTCAAACATCAAAAAGTTTCTTCTTTTCTATTAATTTGAAAGCAAAATGACGCAAAAAAAGGCTTGTTTTTCATTTAAATTCACAAAAAAAAAATATCTTTACATTTTCACATGAATAATTCTGTAAAATTTTAATTATTAGTTATAAAATTGTTGCACTTGACATTTTGATGATTCAGAAAATGAAAATATTTTTTTTGAATAAAATCATCCTTGAAAAATAATTTGTAATACTAATAATCTTATGACACGTGTGTTAAGCGTGAAATTTCGATCAGATAAATTGACCACACGCTTCAGTTCAAGAATCATGTTTACTATTTTCGAATATAATAGAATGTCAAAATTTTATCAATTAAATTATTTTTGGAGAAGTGTGCTACAAATTTTAATAAACACCTTTCATTGATTAATTTTACGACCTTTGATAAACGTATCAATTGAATCATCAATTATTATCGCAATCTAAGGTATTAACCCATTGTGAATTTATTTATTATTAATTGAATTGTTATCATTTTAATTTAAATTACTCGAGATAACGGGTCAAACTTCACTCTCAATTCGACCAATATAACATTTGAACCAGTGAGATGAAGGCTCGGAACATCAAAAAGCTTAAATGTGGAAAAATTTTTTATCAATTTACTTTAACGAGCTTCTCGATGGTCCCACTGGTGTCATACTTGCCTGTCCCACTTGTGTCTTACTGACCTGTTCCTATAAGTTTTGAATTGATAGTGTATAGACTACCGATTAATTTGATGATAAGATCATTTATTTTATATTTTATTATTGTTTTTTTTTTTAATTTTATTTTTATTAATGTTTCTTGTCGCAATTAAATTGATTAAATTAAATTTAATCTTATCGTAAAATATTCATAGAAATGCAATTAAATTATATTTGATGATTTCCGAAAAAAACTATAAATAATCATGGAATATTTTCATAGACTATCAGTTCTGAATAAGTGATATTCAGAACAACAGTGCATAAAAATGAAGCTATTTTTGTTCGTTTTGGGCTTAAGTGCCTTGGCATATGCCAAAGATTGTGTCAATGAGTCTCCAACTACAGTTTCGGGAACTCATGCTCCAAGTGAGTTATTTTGACATTATATTTAATGAATTTACTTTAAATTTAAGTGTTTTTTCCAATCATTAGCGGAATATTGCTCTGGAGATCTCATTTTTGAGGACAACTTTGATGATTTGGATGTACAAAAATGGGAACATGAAATAACATTGGCCGGTGGTGGTAATTGGGAATTCCAATGGTATGGCACAAATCGTTCAAACTCATTTTGTGAAGATGGTGTTTTGTATATTCGACCAACTTTAACCGCTGACACACTTGGGGAACAAGCAATCATGAGTGATTTGTTGAGTGTTCATGGTGGCAATCCAGCTGAAGTTTGCACCAATGCCCAATTGTATGTTTAATCTAAATTATTCAAGTTCAATTGATTCTATTTTATTTTTTTTTACTTTTATGAAAGCTGGGGATGTGAAAGACAAGGATCTCCATCAAACATTCTCAACCCTGTTCGATCTGCTCGTATTCGTACCTCAACATCATTCAATTTCAAGTATGGCAAAGCTGAAGTTCGTGCCAAGTTGCCAGTTGGTGATTGGTTGTGGCCTGCAATTTGGTTTATGCCACGTTACAACAAATACGGAACTTGGCCAAGCAGTGGTGAAATCGATTTGATGGAATCTCGTGGCAACAAAAACCTTATACACAACGGTGTCAACATTGGAACCGAACAAGTCGGTCAAACTCTTCATTTTGGCCCATACTGGTATTTGAATGGTTATGATTATGCTTCATATGTCGTTAATAATGGTGCCGGTTATGACAATGATTTCCATTTGTACCAATTGGAATGGACTCCAGAATACATCAAATTCTCCATTGACAATAAGGAAACAACAACAATCCGAGGACCATTCTGGGAATTGGGTAAATTTGACGAACGTGCACCCAACACTGACAATCCATGGCGCACATCCAAAAATTTAGTTGCTCCATTTGATCAAGAATTCTTCTTGATTATGAATTTGGCTGTTGGTGGCACAAACGGATATTTCCCAGATGATGCTCAAAATCCAACTGGCAAACCATGGAATAATCAATCACCAGCTGCATTCACAGAATTCTGGAACAACCGAGGAGCATGGTTGCCAACATGGGACTTGGACACTGATTACTCCAAACGTGCATCACTCAAAGTTGATTATGTCAAGATCTGGGCACTTTAAAATGTGATTGAAACTAAAGTATTTTATGAAATGTACACAAGAATTTAAAATTTAAAAAAAATACGTTAAATTAAAAAAGTTTTTCAAAAAAAAAAAAAATAAAATAATAATAATATATGGAAATAAAAGTCCGTTAATAACCACATAAAATTTTAAATGAAATTTCAAAGGACATAAAAGCTTTTTTTGAACATGCGCAAAGGAATAAAATTCAATCAATTTAAAAGTCATATTCAGATGTCACTAAAAACATTTAATATAAAACTAATTTCATATCTTATCAATTTTAACAATTCGTTGATTGGATCGTTTCTGGTATAAAAATTCCCTATTTCATTAATACACGCCAATTCAGCCATCCAGTTATTGAAGCTTGAGCTTATGGTCCTTAATGGTTTTCGTCGGTAGTATCAGTGGTTTACAGTTCAAGAGACATAAGACGAAGTGAAAGGGAAAAAAAATTGGCTAAAAAGTGGCAAAAAAAGCGCAAACCCGAGTTCCTCAAAGGTGCGAGTCACGAGTTTCTTCTTGAAACTTTACCGACACCGACATTACGATTAAAATATACTGTTCGATTCATATCTGGACCTCCTGATATTTTCTTTCAGCAGTTTAAGGTTTCCCAGTTCTCTCAGTAAAATCAGATTTAAAAGAAAACACAATAATTATAGATTAGTCATTTAAACTGAATACATATGGCACAAAATGTGTATTTTTATTCTCTTTTTTTTGTTAATAATAATTTTAATAATAATAATTAATTATAATGTTTCCATTAATTCCATCTTGTACATTGTTAAATTATTTCTGTAAATTTTTCATTTTTTTTTTGTATACTTCAATCAACTGAAATTTAAATCTAGCTTACAAATAATAATAACTTCAATATTTATTTCACATAAATTCTATTACGATCTTATCTTGAATATTTTTATTATTATAATTTTTTTCATGATAATAAGTCCCTAAAATTTATCTTTTATTCAATATAATACTAATTTCAAATTTCTTACAATGTTATTTTTTTTCAATTTCAATTTATTTAAATTTTTATTACATTTATTTTATTAATCGATTTATTTCATTTCATTTCATTTCATTAAAATTTATAATTTTTTTTCTTAGGTTCTCAGATTTTTTTTTAAGTCATATTGAAGCAACTTTCATACAAAATTAAAAATTCATTCATTTAAAATTATTTACACTGAAAACTGTCTGTTAAATTTTGTTGCGTCAATTGAGCTCCTCGTTTATTGATTTTAAAATGAAAATTTCATTTAAACCATGCCTTTGGACATCATTCGCACAGTATTTTTTAACGCTTGACGTTTATTACAAAACCAAATCCGAATTACTTCACGTTCGTAACCTAATTGATGGGCAAGTCCGGTTATTTCCGTCCCTGAATTGAGAAATTATTACGATTAGCATTAAAATGTTTTTTTTTTTTTATTGAAATTTAAAAAAATAAAATAAAAATACCTGACGGATGTGTATTTCGTTCAAAGTGTGCGTTCAACAGCTCGAGTGCTTGTGGCGTAAATGAAGTACGACGTTTTCGCTTCTTTGATGGCTCAACACCAATGAAATCCGTTAAATGGTTTTGACCCGTTTTGTAACTAATTTTGAAAGGAAAATTGATTAAAGTTTTCTTTTCATATTAACATAATTTTCATGTAATTTTACCGTTCCTCAGCTTCTTTCATCCATTTTTCCAGTACAGGTTTAATTTTTTGTGCACTTTTCGGAGTAATGTCCAACTTCTCAAACCTAAATCAATAATAAGAAAAAAAAAACGTATTTTTTTATTATCATTGTAGTAAAAATATTATTTTTTCTTAATAAAAATCTACACATTTTAAAATAAGAGAAAAAAAATAAATTTAAACGAAAATTTCATTGATGAATTTCTAAAAATGCCAGGACATGTAAAATAGAATAAAAACCAAAAATAAATAATTTTAAAGTTCGCATTTGAATTTTGATGTAATTTAACTGCCCTGGCCATTTTAGAGAATTCTTGAGATAATCAGAAAAAATTATAAGAAAAATTTCATTTATATTTACAAAGAAAAAAATAAAAATAAAATAGAAATTGCTATTAAAAAAATAAAAAATTAGAAGCATGCAACTATGATTAAAGCGATAACCTAAAAAAAAATAATAATAATAATAAAAACACTACACAAATTGATTTTATATTAAATTAAAAAAAAATATTAAATTAAAATTCAAAAAATATATAAATTTAAAAAAAAATAGAAAATTTGCGTAAAGGAAAATTTTTACGTACATTTGTTGCTGCTGCGATGAAATCTGTGCGGCTGCATACATTTGGGCAGCAAGAGCACTGGATTTGGATGCGCAAGTAAAGTTTTGTTCAAGATTAATAAAAAAAATAATTAAATTAAAATTAAAAATAGTTATCAAAAAAATGATCATCAATTAAAATGAAAAAAAAATTAAAATGTCCTGGCATCCTCTGTTATTTAAATTTAATTTTACCATACAGATTAGAGCTTAAATTCAACTCATGGTTCATTTCCGAAGAAAAATGCGAGGAACATTGTATGATTAGTTTGAAATAAAAAAAGATTTCTCCTTACCTACAAATAGCACTTTGACTATAAGCGGGTCCCTCAGTTACCGATAAAGCCTGGCCTACTTGTGTTTGAGTTAGGCCTAGGGATAAGCGACGTAATTTAAAAGCTTTTGCAAATTCCTTAATTTCGTCTAAATCGATTCCATCAACTACGTTACAGTTTGTCTGATTGATTGTTAATTCATCTGAAAAAAATGTGTAGTCGAGAAATTTAGAAATTGAAATAATTGAATGGAAATCGTTACAAAAAAAAGACTTAAGAACATTGAAGGTCAATTAACGAGTTAAAAGTTGACATTTAAAGTTGAAATGTTGATTTTAGATTCTATCATGGTTTAAAAATGATAAAAATGACTTAGATTAATTTTCAGATTTTTGGAAATGGCTTGTTTTTTTTATTAAAATAATTTATTTTCAATACCCCTAAAAGTATGCAATGAAATATTTACAAGGATATTGAATCTGAGGGCTTACATTTTTTACTGTGCCTTCCATTCATGAGTTAGTATCTTGAGTCTATTAGAAAATGTGGGTATGTTAGTGACCGTTTGGGTCTAGTAACCTAATTTATTTAAAGAATCGATCCAATGAACGAATTTTGAGGGAAATTTATGAGATGGCTATTGTTTGTAATTTTGAACATGACTTTGAATTTTGAACGTCTAAGCAAGATATTGTTGCCTGATTGTCCCCAATTTCCAATGTCTAATTTAACAGCTTGTAGGAGAGCTGGAAATGAGGGATACGAAATGGGAAATGGAACGAGGTTGAGAATCAAGCGTCAAGGTGGTCACATCAACAAACCCAAAAATTTAGTAAATAACATTTATATTCCAAGTTTAATAAAATAACGCGATTAAAAGGCCCTTGTGTATTTATATTGGTTGATAAACGTAAGAAATTTCCTATTTAAAGGTGGAAAATACCTCATAAGCTCAGTTTGTTCAAGAAAACAAGAGAAAGATTTTTCAAGTAAAATTTTTGTTAAATTCAGATTCTTGAAAGAAAAGTAAGATGAAAAGTCCAAAGGGACTTCATACCCCGTTTTTTGAAGATATCGCTTACTTTAGCCCTTCAACCGAAGTTTAACCGGTATTTTATATCTTTTTTATTTTTATTTAAATTTAAATACGTATATGAAAATAAAAATAATAACAAAGTGAGCAAAAAAACCACTTGTTGATATTGTATCCAAACAAGGTAAATTTAACATTGAAAATAAAATATTTATTAAAAAGGGTCACATACACACACACACACACATATATACACACTTTTTGAACCTTTTATTTTTGCTCATATTCCATTTACTTTAACGTAAAATTTAAAGCTGAGTCTTGCATACACTATCAAATCTTTTTTCAATGGTCTGGGGATATAAAATTTTTTTTTGTTCACTTTATTTTATGTTGAGATATTCTTTTAAATGTATAGCATTGAAATTTTGTACCTTTTTTACTTGATTCATTCATTCATAAGAGCTAAAGAATTGTGGGAAAATATTTTAAAGTTGAATTTACATTTTATATATTTTTTTTGTGTATCAATGAAAATAAGAGAAAAATTTACATTTTGGGAAAGGTCAGTTAATTTTTCCCGTACTTTGATTAAATTTCTGCTAATTATCATGTTAAATTGCAAATATTTCGTGTGACAAAACCCCACATGGAGCTTATCATAAAATGTCAACACAACGTCTGATAATGAAACTAATTAAATTAATATTATTAAGAGTATTTTATCATTACCGCTTTTGAAGACAGTACAGTTTAAAATTTATAATAAGGCTTATTAAAAAGTTTATTCACGTAATATAAAGCGATACTTTACCATGTGTATTTTTGCACATTAATCGAGTAACGTGTGTGTGTCATATAAACTATGTGTGCTTCATTTTAAAATTAAAACTAACAAGTGAAATGTTTTACTAGAGGAGCGCCGCCGACGGCACATAAATTTATAAATGTGTTAAAAGTTTTCTTCTACTTTTTTTTCAAAGGTGTTAAACATATTTTTTTGTGTTATGCCAAGGTGTCAACACGATACTATTCAACTACTTACTTAGGGGAAAACGTTTAAACGGTAGGAAGATAATAAAAATAAAAAAAGGTGAATGGATATGTTGACTTTTGTCTTGTTACATGATTTTTTGTAAGATTTAATTATTTAATTTGTGTTTCAATGCAAACTTACTCGGTGAGTCAGATAAAGTATCTCCGCCAGAATTATCAGATCCGGCAGGTGATAGAGGTGGTTTGTGACTGCTACTATTTGAAGGACTTGGTTTCATTGAATTTGACATATGATAATTAGATAAATTATGGTGTCCTGATTGTGGTGATGACTGTGATGATCTACTTGGACCTGCATTACTCAAAGACGATGAAATGTGCGAACTGTGGGTTTTTGTTATGATTAACTCTCCATTTGTTGTTGGCAATCTGTTGAAATTTTACTCTTAATAACAAAGACCACTTGTGTTAATATTTTTTTCTTACCTATTTGAATAATTTGGTGGTGAGTGGGAGTCTCGTGATTGGTTATGTTGCGGTGAGTTTTTCCTATGATCATCTCTCTCATTTTCATTGTGTCTATCCGAAATTGGGGTAAGTCTAGCAGCACCCCCACTAGAACCTTCACGCATCGACTTCGCATCAAACATCAAATTGTTTGATAAGTTTGTGGGTTGGGGTGAATGTGATTTCGGTCGATTGTGATCACGATGATTATGTTTAGATTGATTGCCAAATGATGTCAATGGACTGTGTCGTGATGTTGATAAATGTTGTGATGATTTTGACACTAAGCCTGATTTCGATTGTGACTGGTGTTCGTGCTGAGATTGAGCTGCTTGTTGTTGAGCAGCTAAATTTTTTAAATTATTTTTATGATATTTGAATTTAATTTAAATGGAAAATTTTATCATACCTGCTGCTGCTGCAAGAGAAGGTAAAATATTCGGCGGTTGAATTGATGAGAGTATTTGTTGAGCATTATTCGTTAAAAAATGTGAATTAAGTAAGTTTGAACCTTAATTAATGAAATTTAAAATAAAAACCATGATTAGTCAAATACAAGTACAATTTTGTAATTTTTCTATGGAAGACACACAAACTTACTATTGATAATTTGTGATTGTGACAGAGGTAAATGTGGTGGCAATGGACTTGACAAACTATCAGCACGACTTATTAGCTGTGTGATATTCTGGAAAATCTGTTCTTTTGTCACACTCGATGCAATTTGTTGACTAACTGGTATTGTTAATATTGTTTGTGTGGTGACACCTTTTAAGAAAAATAAAAAAAAAAAAAATCAATTAGGAAAATCATATAAATCAATGTGAAATTTGTATCAATATTTTTGGTACAGTGAAAAATCGTAGTAATTGGAAATTGACCGAGAAACTAAGAAAATGAAACATTAAATCATAAAATGAAACCTACCTTGCGATGTCGGTATTAACAATTGTGCTCCCTGTATTCCTTGTATCAGCTGCCCAGAAGCTAATATCAATTGTGGCAATTGTGGGCTCATTGACCCTTCATTAGGTGCCGGTGGTATCGGTGTATGACCAGCCAAACTCAAATTCAATGGTGAATTTAGCAGATTTTGTCCAGGATTTCCCGAAAGATTTGATAGTCCAGGTATTTGTGATGCCAGTTGTGGATGTTGAAAAATCGATAAATTTTGTAACTTTTGAAGATTTATCAGATCTTGCACTGAAAAGATATCACATAAAAAAAAAAATATGTTAGTCATCATTTTAATGTTTTTGCACCATTTTCGGTACGATATGTACTCACTAGTTCCATTCAGTGACATTTGTGATGAATTTGAATTGTTTTTACTATTCGACAAACTGCTTTTCTCTGAATTCTGATAATGTTCATTAAAAATGTGGTGCTCCTTTGGCTCTGGTGTATGAGATCGCGATGTACTAGCGTTACTTCTTTCCTCATCTTCGTTATTTTCCTGGAAAAAGAAACAAAACAAAAAAATTAACATTAAATTTACATGATTGTTTCAATTGTTTAACATCGAAAATAACATGATTTCCATCAACACATCAATTAATGTAAAATTGTATCATTAAAATAAACACACAAAAATGAAAAACTTATGGAATGGGACTTTAACTTTCTGCTTGACAAATAATTTTGATCACACATTAAACAAAAAAAAAGTAAATTTTTATCTCTCATATTGTTTTTTTTTGTACTTTTTTCCAATAATTATGTCGATTATTGTTAAGCATAATTGTTTTACAGGGCATCATATGTGTTATGTGTAATGTAATGTATTCAGTAATAATAATTTTTTATTCATTTTCATTTTCTCTCTGTATATCATTAATTGATTGACTGACATAATAATTTCAGTAATTTGAAATGAATTGTAATGAGAATCATTTACGAGATGGGTGAGCTATTGAATATGAATTTGTTAATTTGAATTAAAAATGAAAGGTATGCTTTGTTACACCATTGTCCAAATTTTATGGTTGACATGATTCTCCGAGATTTCTGTTTAAAGGTAAGGGAAAAGGCATGAGATATTTATTTAACTCTCTTTTTCCCTGAAATAGATTTAGCTGATTTTTTTGATTGATTTTAATTTTTTCTGAAGGCTCCAATATATTTCTGCAACAATAAAATATAAGTTCTACTACGTATAACTGCTATAGAATTACGTACAGAATTTTTCTTACAAAAATCGCTTTTAACCTGGGTATTTGGGTGCTGCCTCAAAATAAATACTGACGGAGCAAGAGATATTATAAAAATTTGATAAGCAGATTTTTTTTATAGCAATAATTTTGTACGAACTCGAATGTAAAGATAAGTCCTATGTCGAATTTAACCCAAAGTACTTCAAATTATAAAAAGAATCTTATTTTGAAATATCTCCTTTTATGAATTTGACTTTGATTTGAAATAATAAAACACCATTGTACACCTCTACAGACCATCCATACACACGTACAAGTGAGCACCAAGCTTTGAGAGACCTTAAAAAAGGTAAAACTTAACATTTTCTCTCTTATATGAGCTTCTTGCTTTCATGAACAAGGAAAAACATCTTGTGTGCTAATTCATTTGAATATTTTTTTTGCAGTTTTAATTTCATTTTAATTTCATGATTTTTATTTATTTGTAAATTTTTTATTTATACACTGACTCTGTATAATATTTTATTCATAGTTTTTTTATTTATCAAATCAAATATTCTTGTTTATCGATTTCTATAACATATCAATTTTTTTTGTTATCAATCGACAAACACAAAAAAACACACAAATACCAGCCAATACATGTCTAAGTTCAGGGAAAAAAAATCATAGATCACAAAAAATACAACAACAACAACATATTCATTGAAAATTGAATGAACATGAAATATAAAATAAAAAATAACAACAACAAAAAAAGTTGTTTCATCAGTCAAATAAAAAATTCAATGATTTTTCACACCATTTTGATAGACAAGTATAAGGTAACTCAATATGTTTGTGTGTACTCAATTCTGTGAATTTAGACAAAATCAATGTGTATCGATATCATCTACAAAATTCTTTTATTTATTGCATTTTTTGTATCTTTCACCTAGATAACACACAGAGGAAAAAAATGGCTCTTCAAATAAAAGTTGAGTAGGAAGATCATTTTTATTAGATGAGTTTTAATTAAATTCTTTATAATTTTGAACAAAAAGAAAGAATTTTTTATTAGATATTTTTTTTTCATTTCATTTCATTTAAAAATGAATTGATTTTCTTTTTTTTTCAAAGAAAAATAAATATCCAAGTTCCTCACTACAACTATCGTTTAGTTCTTTTGCAGGCTTTTTATCTACAATTCTTTGTATTTGAATTCTATACAATTAAAAAAAAAATGTACATCGCGAGTGCGTTACTATAAGACTAAATTTCCCACACACAATAAATATATAAAACCGAGACAAATATACTTTTTTCCACTAAAATTATGTTTTCTCTCTCATTTTCTCTGGATACACACACACACACATTTGTACGTCTTTTTATAACGCAGAAAAAAAATGTTAAACGTCGCACATGTGCCTACGATCTTCGGGAATTTTTGTATATTTCATATGATAAGAGACAGCTATAAAAATAAAAGAATGTGCGCGGTTAAATAGAAGCAACTATTTTCTATGTACAAAGCATCGAATGAAGGCGCGGTTTTCTAAAAGTTTTTTTTACGTTTTGCATTTTTTTTTTTTTTTTTTGGTAAATAATATTCAATTAACCGATCACATTTAAATTGATTGATTTTTTTTTCAGGTATCGCTATCAAATACAGTTTAATAAATAAAATGGAAGTACTTTACTGTCCAAGAACGTTGCATCACAATTAAATTTTCGTTTAAGCAGAATTGGTTCAGGTGAAATTTTTTCAACAATTTTATTAATTGGCGGTGCTGATTGTTATTACGATGATATTCCAAGAAAAAAAAATAAAATTAGTTATCTTCAGTATCTTTTGTTCATGTACAGGTACACAATGGGGCTTCGGTTCGAGGTGGACGCCTTTTCATATCTAATCTATCTTCAGTTAGGCTTATTTTCAAGAATAGATCATAGCCAATTCTACAACTAGGAAGAAAACCTAAGCAGACTTCATAAAACGATCAAATTTGATTCAAGATTTTTCATCTTAGATCTATTTTTAATGTTTTTCCTGGTCAAAATGATTAGTGGTGCAGAGAATCAAGAAAGAGTGCTAGGAATTGAACAAGGTTTTGCACAAGGCTACTTCCTTTCGAATCTACTTCCTTTGGAGCAAGCCGAGTTCACAATGACGGAGCTCCTTCGCTTCGGGCTAGATGCCTAGTTCTATCTAGTGCAAGACTCCCAGGCAGTGGGTGTCCTTTGGAATTTTTAAAAGTGTGGTGAGTGGCAGTTTGAGCAGATATTTTCTGTATAGGTTTTTATAGCATTAGTTATTCTTAATTTTCATTGAGTATTTCATTCATTGCAAATTGAGTGGTGAGACAGTGGTGTTCAGATACGAAAAAGCGCATAATGCTTTGAAACTTTTTAAGTTTTCAGGTTTCAAGAAGTGTGTTTTGACTTCTTCCAGTGTAGACAACAAAATTTGATTGAATCTGTTAAATAAAGTAGCCATGGATTATATGTCAAAAAATAACGTTATAATAAAAATAGAAAAAATAAGTCAGTCTGGTCAGAAGAGTGAAGGAATTCAAACGTGTTTTTAATTAAAATAAAATTATACAAAAAAAAATAAATAATTTTATTTCAATAAAGATAGTCCAAGTCAATTCTTACTCAAATATTAAGTTAGGTATTGTCCTAGTCAATCTCAAGTCATTCTAACAGAATCAATGCAAAAAGAATTCTTATTTTTTATCTTGAGAGGATTGGGATGGTCAAACCCATTTAAATTTTCTTCATATAAGGATAGATAACCTCAAAAGTCTAACATGCCGACGAGAGGCTGCAGATTTGACTTTCCTCAATAAAATGTTGGACACCAATCTAAAACTGAAATATCACAATGAAATCAAACACTGGCCAAATTCAAAGCATTAAAATTTCTGGTATAATTTACATATTGAATCACATTCGATAACTGCGATTACACGATCCAAATTAATAAAAATCGCACACATTTCTCCTTAGGGTACGCAATTAATTTTACATCAAACTGGGGGACATAAAATGCATTCACCTTCAATTTTTAATATTAACTTACATACTTTTCAACATTGGTGCTAATGTGAAAATCTAATCAGCTTCCAAAATAAAAAATTTTTGTTTGTATAATTTATGCATTAATTTTCTCTTTCGCACATTTCATTAAAATGAGTTAAATAAAAAATCCCCTTATTTGCTTTTATTTATATCACATCTATCTATCATACAATCATAAAATATATGATTAAAACATTGTCTATATGTCATGTGAAAACAAGCACGAATTTTATGTAATAAAAATTTGAAGGATTCAATTAACACTGTTTCATAACGCAAACATACACCAACAAAATGAAACGAACTCGTTATTACATGAATTGCTCAAAAATTATAAAATAATTCTTTGAGTAAATATTCAATGTCAACATTTGACTCTGACTCTGAGACTGACGTAATTTAAGTGATTCCTGGCTGATGATTATTATTGTTATGAGTAATAATGAAAATAATTTTTATTTTAAAAATTTGTTTAAAGGAAATAAATGGTGGAAATGAAAATGTTTAAAATTTATTCCCAAATGTTCAATTGATCAACACACAGTCAATTTTTTTGTTTGTGTATTTTTAAAAGTAAAAAAATAAGCTTAAAAAAATTCTCTGTTCCTTGTTTGAATTGTTGTTTTTTTTTTTGTTGAATTTTATGTTGTCGTTGAACATGGTTATTCATATAAAATAAAAGTTTCTACCATCATTGTTCAGGAACAGCAGCATCAGCGACAACAACACAATAATAATTATAAAAAAAGCAAGAAAAATTGCATGTGTGTGTGTATCGTATGCAAATAATAATAAAAATAATAGAACAAGAATATAAATGAATACGTAAAAAATGACCAGTATCCACCCAATACAATTACTCCTACTTTAGTCTTACTCCTGTACATTCCTATAATTTTTTTCCGTTAGAAATGCAAAAAAAAAGGAAAAAACCTGCGATATACACACGACAATATTTATAAGTATGAAAAAATGCAACCCATTCCAAAAAGTATATTCATGATCGATGCATATTTTCATTTTCTCTACACACACAAAAAATATTTGCAATAATTTATACATATATGAGATTTTTTTTACTATTTTCATGTCTATCTATCTCTCTATACATATATTGAATGCAATGAAAAAAATCATCCTAACACCACCTTTTTCATTGCCAATAAAAATTATATGTACGTGTGTGTGTAGTGAAAAATAAAAATGAACCAAAAAATATACTTATAACAGCCTCTAGCTGGTGGTTTTTTTCCTTCCCACCATGGTTGATCCATTTTTTATTTTATTTTATTGCTTGCCACCACCCAACTCATATGAATGTGATTTGTTCCCCATAATTTGAATAAAAATTTCGATTTTAAGTTTGCAAACATGAAATTTATCATTCAAATACGAGAAAATGAAAATTTTTTATGGGAATTAAAGAAATTAGAGTAACATCAAAAACGTGTCTTTGAAAAAAAAGTCATGTAATGCATGTTATTCTAAGATTAATTTCCGTCCAATAATTAAATTCCCTCCGGTATATTGCATAAAAAAGCTCATATATTTACTTTATATTACACACACACACACACACACGCATTTACCGTCATCACACCGTTCAATATATAAAAATTTGGTTATTTAGCATTTTTTCGTTTTACATTTTTTTTTTGTTTTTTAAATTTACGAATTGACCGGCTCAAGTACATCACACTAAAGAGAGTGTGAGTAAGGAGATTGTCTCCAACACAATAACCATTGACTAGCCCTTTTTATTTTTAAATCGTACCAATCGACCTGGTTGCATTAAATCCGATATGTGTGCAATTTCTACATATAAAAAAAAATGTGTGTTTTGATATATCGTGGAGTGGTAAATACTATCATTGTCCTTTTTATACGTTTGTAAAGGTAGCTCTTAGCTTATGATGTGTCTTTGCGCGCATTTATAATTTTTTTTTTACTATTTTTTTTTTTGTACTTTTGTTATGCTTTTCTGTTTTCCTCTAAAAATAAATAAATGCTAGTCTCTCTGTGTTATAAATGTTGTTTTATCCTGGAATTACCACATATATGGTCGAGAGTAGCTCAACGTTTGAAAAATATATTATTATTATAGAGGAAAAGTGTACACAATACAAAACAACAAAAAAAAATGAAATTGAAAAAAAACGCTGTAAAAGTAAAGGATGTTTCATGTATGAATGTGCTCGAGTGTGTTTTTTACATTTTTTTATTTAAATGTAATGATGTAAAGAAGAAAAAAATTGAATTTACATCATTGCAATATATTTTAAAATAACACACACACATACAAAAAGATAGAGTGAAGTCAACAGCATGATGAACTGTTGTCATGTTGAATATATTTCACTATTTTGTATTTTATGTTGCATTTCTTTGTGTATGCTGTGGACTGGTTCAACAAAGTTTGTGGCCTTTGAATAGTGGGCACAAGGCTGTTAAAATATTGGTTTTTAAACGAGGTTTTTCTATTGTTTTTTAGAATAGGATTTTGCTTTGCTGTTATCATTAAGTGTTTTTTTTTGTTGTTGTTTTGTAAGGAAATCATACTTTGGATTTATGAGTGAGTATACTTCAGTTTTAATTTTTTTAAATCTAATATGTTCTTAGCGATGTTATTTTTTTCAATTGAGTTTACATCCATCATCCATCGTGAGAAGCAATTCAAAGGAATGGTAGAGTTTTTACTTGTTCCATTACACCAGTATAAGGGCTCCTACAACTTCAAAGCGCCAGGTGAATTTCTCGAGCAAATTACGATATGAAGCTTGACTTATTTTTCATCCAACAGAGTCTTCATTTAATTAAGTCCAGAATATTCATAAATTTTGTTTGTTCATTAGACTGATTTATGTTTATATTTGGATTTAAGGGTGATTGATAACGAATGCTGCCTTGAATGAACTACAGTTTTGTAAAAAACAGAGGTTTTGTTAAACTTGCAGCTAGACCGTTCTTCATAAATTTGTGAATCACATATAGTATCTCAGTGAAGAGTTCGTGAAGTTGGTTATGTTTTTTATTCAGAAAGTGTCTCACTATCTAAAAAAAGAACAGTGACTAAAATAATCCAGTAAAGTAAACCAAACTGGACAAGATAATGAATTAATTTTAATATCACAAGCTTTAATCGTCGGTTCTTGGTCAAAAGATTTAGTTGAAAGTATATGAAAATTTTAGAAGAAACCATCCTACAAACTTATAGCAAAATCGTACATCTATAAACACAGGCTTGCACACTTACTTCTTGGAAAGAAAACATCACTCATAGTGTAGGAAAGGCCAAGCTATTAGAATTCTAAATTAACAAGAATAAATCTGACTAGAGATTTCAATTTATCAAAATAACTTTAAATTAAACCCTTTCCAATTAAAATAAATATTAATGAAATTGTATTTTAGCTTCTAATTCATAGAATTTAATCAAGCAACTCTACCAAATCAACTTTCAACTTCAATATCTTTAATAAATGATGCTTTCTCTTATTTATTCACATAATCCACATACATCTCAACTATCCCTAGCAAGGACTGATCAAAAGTTCTTTACATATTACTCATCCTTAAAAAATAATAAATTCATCATTCAAATACACAAATAAAGCACATCATAGCATAGAGAAAATACAAACTAAAATTATGGCAAAATATACAAATTTTCCTACACCTCCTCACACTAAACCACTAAATAAGATAGCTCTGGATGTATGTTAGCCTTAGTTTTTGTACAATGTGTGAGACGATTCAACACACATGTATATGAGTAGAAAATTAGCATATTTTCTGTTTTAAAGCGTCGTTTTGTACACACGGTTTTTCCATACACAAACTTATAATATCAATATCTAATAAAACGATAAAATTCTATACAATGTGTGTAGAAAAACATAAGGGTATAAGTTTTAGAGAAAATTTTCAGAGAAAGGTGTATAGTTGCTTGCTTCTGTTATCGTTTTTACCATTTATATATTTAAAAGTGTGAGTATATGTGTATTTTATAAAATATAATAATATACGACCACTTTATATCGATATCTAGAGATATTTAGTTTTATAAATTGCAGAATTAATGTACACATATACAATGTATTTAACAATAATGAAGTGATGTGTCTGCAGCAACAGCAGAAGTTGTATTGATCTTCATTATATTCTTGCTTGTGAATAATCGTACAATCTACGGTAGCAATGTACTCTCAAAAGTGGTTCGATTTGATTAATAAATTATGGAATATTTAATATACATATCAAAATGAAATTTGCGTTTGAGTTAGATGTAAAATTTATTAGTTCGCATCTGTTTCTGATATTTTCTGTTATTTTAATCAAAGGTTTTTTAATTTTTGATATTTTTCATGCTAAAGCTCAATCAATTAATAAAAGTTCTTGAAATTCTGCTGTTGTTTACTTGAAATTCGGTTTTTTCATGTGTTCACTGATAACATCCAACTTGGTATCACTGAAGAAAATTTTACAACATTTCAAAGAAGCAACCCTTCAAAAAGTTAAAAAGAAGAAATTTTCATTTAATTTTGACAAACTTGAAAATACAAAATTAGATTCGATTTACTCAATTCATTATATATCTTTCAAAGAAAAGAACATTATCGAAATACTTGATTAAACAATTAAAATGTTATTATTTTAAAATTTTGACATTTTCCATGATCATTCCATTCCATTGAATAACAAAAAAAAAGTAAAAATAAAAACAAATTTGTAGTCATACGTAACGAGACATTAAAAGTACATATCTAATTGTTCAACTGTCCTTTTATTTTTCTGATACAAACACATTTAATATTTACTTATATGCTCTGTGTGTTTAAACATTTCTTTTTTGCTTCACTTTAATCTATAGCCCTGTTCTTCTTATTATTATTATGATTATAAGCGATAGAAATGCATTTTGACTGTATGTTTGTGTGTGTGTGTGTGTTTGTTAAAAATGTTTATGCTGTTTTAGTGTTCATGTTTGTTTTGTGTGTGAATTTATTTAGAAA
Source organism: Culicoides sonorensis (assembly GCA_900002565.1). NCBI lineage: Eukaryota > Metazoa > Arthropoda > Insecta > Diptera > Ceratopogonidae > Culicoides > Culicoides sonorensis. Next base: position 128,388 of record LN483732.1, read on the forward strand.
ATGCCATCAAGAGAAATGGTAATGGCATTTCTCATACATGTGAGTTGAGAAAACGACAAAACATCATTGGCTGGGTTTTAATATTAGAATATAAATGTTCTAATACAAAAATTTGTGTGAGTGTGTGTGTGTGTGTGTGATGTTTGTTGTTTATAATAAAATGCAATTTAAGATATTGTCCCATGTTTGATCATTTTGAATCATTTATATATTGGAGATGTTATTCAATTGTATATGAGCTATGTCCTAAAAGTGTTTTTTTTACATTTTTCATCTCATTTGGAAAACGAAAAACGTTTTATGCTCTAAAAATCAATCAACATAATAGCGCATATCATGTGCAAAATGCATTCAAAACACACAAATTGGTATGATAGCTAATGCATTTTGACAATAAAGATTAAAGACAAGATGAGGGAATAATTAATGAGACCTCACACTTTCACAAATAAATTTAAGAATATATATTTTTCATGTGTGTGTTTTTGTGCATTTCGCATCTAAAATAATGAATTTAGATGCAGTCATCCAAAAACATTGCTATTTTCTATGACCAAAATGAGTTTTGCCATTAATAACACACACACACAGACAGGCATCCACTCTCTAGAAAATAGAAAGTACAAGCATAAACACAATTAAATCTAAAAAAGATATTCACATTTACACACACACATACACGTAGACTTACTTATTTTATAATGAAACACTTAAAAATAGTCTCTCACTTTATATCTCTTAGTCATAACTCTTCAAAGAATAATTAGTTCTTTCATTTCATTTAATTGCAAAATTATACGAAGCACAAAACAAAAACAAAACCAATAAAGAAAGAAAGGATAGTCTTTCAACACCTTTCTAATAATCATCAACGTAGATACCAACTAATGAATAATTATATAAAGAGGAATATGTGTGTGTGTGGTATTATTTGGATTGCAAAGAAGAACCTTCTTCAGTTATGCACATGTTAGATGTAGTAGTAGGTACCTCACCTTATTTATATGCAAATGAACTTCATTTCATAAAATTAACTGTTTGCTAGGAATTATTATTGCATAGGAAAAAGAAGATAATTTTGTACAATATGTGATTCAGTCAAAAAAAAATTAAAGAAAAATTACAACAACAACAACAACATTATTTGACATTAGTAATTCTTGGCTTGAAATTTAGTTAGTAAAAGGAGCTCATTAAATGGAAGAATGCATAACTGGAAACATTTGATCCTGCAATCATGTTTATACAATGTAAGTTGAAAACGGCCTGTAGGCTACTGCAATTCTACACAGATCAGATTTCTAGGGCGTGTACACAGAAGGGAACCATGTACTCAAACCTACAGACTTGCATACCCATTATCATCATATCAGATGAAGAAGGAGCCAAATCTAGAAAAACAACTAAAAAAAGAAGTCCACTAGACCTTGTTCAGTTCAGGAGAGTGATCACTCCTTCTCAGAAAGCTAAGCAGGGCAGACACCTTCACTTTTATGATGGAATTAATACTGGGGAAGTACTCACTCAGTCTCCTCTTGTTCAGAACAGCATTTGCACATTGGATCTCTTGAGTCAAAATGACTGAGATGATAGTCTAGAGTACAATGACTAGTGAACATACCAACTACAACTCTGAGCTCATTACGGCTCCACTGGTTTTGGAGTGAAGATTTTTCGTAAATATACGGCCCGCCGTAAAGACAATACGTAAAAATTGACAAAAAATTCTTCACTCTCAATCCAAAACCAGTGGAGCACCAGTAGAAACAAGGTGTAAAAGTAAACGGAGTTTAACAGGCCCCATTCATAAAATTTAAGCTTCATAGAACATTTTTCAACTTGCTTCAATGAACGTTTAGAAATCAATTTCATCTATATTTAAATGAGCAACCCTTCACAGAAAAAAATCAAACAATCGATGATAATGTCATTGTAAGCTCATTACAATGAATAAACTTAAATGAAATTACAAATTTATATCCTCTCAATTATTAAAAGTTTTATCATCATCAAATAGAAAATTTTAAAGTAAATATTGCTCGTACATCAATTTCTTGAACTTTGAATACAATTATTGACATTTCACCAACGAAATGTGTATGTGCTTTATTTGCACTTTTACAGTGAATTAACTTGAAAATTTAATGATAATACAATAAAGGAGAAAAGTTACTTTATGGCCAAGTGATTTAAGTGAAGGTTGTCTTAAGGTTCAATTATGTAATGAAAACTAAGTAGAATGACACCAATAAGAGCTGTGAATACTTCTAAGTGACGATTTTCAATAAAATTTTGTTTAAAATAAAAACAATTTTCGTGTAAAACATTAATGAAATTAAATAATTATCGTAATCAGTAGCTGAAAATGAACATCCAAAATAAATATTACCTTGCATGCACTTTAAACAAACAAACTGTCTAATGTTAGTTTTGTCATTAGAAATGTCTTCTTTTAACATGCATAATTAAGACTTAAATTTTAGTTTGCATACAATTCACATGTACACAAACACACAAACAAGATATTGACATTTCAACTTTGCATCTATACACAGCCATAAAATAAACATAAACTTTTTGAATGTTAATAATGCAAACATTCATTAAAGCCATTATAAGGACTGGCAGAATACAAAATTACTATCAAAGTTTTCATTTTAAGTTTGACATTAGAAAATTATCACAATATATAATTAACGATTTGAATTTGAATTTGAAAATGTGATAAATTGGTGTAAAACTCTACGTGTGTGTGTGTGTGTCCTGTTAATATTAAGAGGATAATAAAGATGAAAAAAAATGTATAATAAATTTTATTGTGACTTGTGAAAAATACGCGATAATGCATTCTATTTCAGGTTAAAGGCGAAAAAAAAATTATAATAAATCCCTAATTTATTTTGTCCAGTCAAAGTACACACACACACACATAGGACTCTCATTCATTTGCATTCCATTGTTGTTTGTTAATTAATGTTTAATCAGCGCTTGAATCCACATTTATGTTTGTGTCCGGAGTAACATCACACACACATACACACACACACGTACAGTTTGAAAATAAAAATATGTTTTTTTTGCAATGTTTTATTTTTTTATTACTTTTAGTGTGTGTGTGCGTGTGTGTGTTAATATGAAAGACAATATACAGTGGGGCCATTTTTTTATTTTATTCGTCTTTTTATTTTTATTTTATTTCAAAGTACACCACATACGTTGCACATTATAATAAAATTTATCAAATAATGAACAAAAAAAATTGAATGAATGAAATACAGTGAGTTTTTAAAAGTTAACATCAGTCTTTGTTGCACTTTATGACTCTTCGTTAGTCTTTTTTATTACTCTTTATTGACCTCAATGACTCTTTGTGCATCTTTCATAGTCCTACCCAGTC